>CAUYLG010070402.1:0-53105 GCA_963573385.1 Cacajao melanocephalus
TGCCCATCGACGATAGACTGGACAAGGAAAATGTGGCACATCTACACCATGGAATATTATGCAGCCATAAAAAACAATAAGTTCGTGTCCTTTGTAGGAACATGGTTGAATCTGGAAACCATCATTCTCAGCAAACTGACACAAGAACAGAAAATCAAACACTGCATGTTCTCACTCATAGGTGGGTGTTGAACAATGAGAATACATGGACACAGGGAGGGGAGCATAACACACTGGGATCTGTTGACGGGGCCAAGGGAGGGACAGTGGTTGGGGGGAGGTTGGGGAGGGATAACATGGGGAGAAATGCCAGAGATAGGTGATGGAGGGATGGAGGCAGCAAACCACATTGCCATGTGTGTACCTGTGCAACAATCCTGCATGATCTGCACATGTACCACAGAACCTAAAGTACAATTAAAAAAAAAATTTGATGGGGATTACAATTTATTGATGGCAACAGGATCAAAGATTCTATATGCAAGCCATTTATTTGTTTTTATTTTCTTTTACACTCTTTCCCTGAGTATGTCAAAATCAAAGATTATGTGGTGCACTTTTGTTATTTCCATGTGTGATTACTTCTCTACTCTTTAACATCTCTCCTTACAAGAATAAAAATGAATGTTGTTCTTTAGTCACATCATAACTTTTAATCTATGGGTACAAAGCACTTCTAATATATAACTATATTGTTGGCAGTATTTAAATATGAGAGACATGCCCTTGGTGTAGACAGCATGTGCATTACATAAAATCTATTAATATTTCTTAACGTAAGTGAATTTGAATCTCTGAACTTCATCTCAAACATATTACTTATATATCTGAACTGGTATTTGAAATTTTGTGACTGGGTTCATTCATGCAGGCCTTCTTCAACAATTACTAATCGGATATTCACTCTTACTGAGACTTGGTGTTCAGTGCTGAAGATCACACAGAAGAAGAGAAATACAGCTGTTGCATTCCTGAAACTTACATTCTAGTGGGCGGTGGGGGCACGGGGAGAGAGATTACATACAAACTAAATCACCAAAGACAGGTGATTGTAATTTTAACAAGCATTATGAAGAAGTGCAAAGTGCTACAAAAGCTTGTAATTAGGGTTCTTTAAGGAAATTATATCAGAGCTGAAGGATGGGAAATAATTTGCCAGTAGAGTAAACATTTGAGTTGGCTGTGTAGCTCACAGAACTGTTTGAAAACTCTATGCCGCCACATCTGTTTTATGTGAGCTCAGCTCCCAGACAGAGCTAATTAATGTGGGCATGGGCATTTGATCCAATGTGAGACATTTTAGGGGACTAAATCTAAGAGAAGAGAATCAATGCCTCTCTAGTGGTAGAACAGTCAATATAGGAAGTAGACTCCGCACATTCCTATGGCTGTGTTCTCTGAATGTGAAGACAGAAGTTGCAGGAGGAGAAAAAAATTTATATCAGAGAGGTGTGTAGATAAAGGCATAGACAGAAATGGAATCCAGGCAGCATTTCAGTTCTTGTTTCAGTTGTCCCCAAGACCTGGATCACTCCTGCCTGTAATACAGTTATGTGAGACACTGCAGTTTGCTTCCAATAAATCTCCCTTTTCCCAAAGCTAATTGAATATGAGTTTCTGTAACTTTCAATCTGAAGCACGCTAATGCACATAAGCAGGCAAAAGGGAAGAATCACATTCCAGACAGAGAAGACAACATATGTCAAGGCTCAGAGCAGGCAGAAGACACTGAAAGAATCCTTCAAGATGGACAGAAAAATCATCCAAGATGAGAATAGTCAGGAAGGGAGAGCTGGGATCATGTGGGGCCTTACGCGCATATACAAGAGTTGGGATTTAGCCTAGGAGTAATTTTCACATTCATCCTACTGAAGCATAGGAGAAGCAAACTAACAAACAAAGACAACTCAGTGATTGAAAAATGTGCTCTTTCCAGGCATTTATTAATACATTGGCAAATATTTTTCAGCACCTGTCAGATGTCAGGTCCCGCAGAAGTGTAGTGGGGTGAGGGGCAGCAGAAGAAAGAAGCACTTCACTTTCCAGAAAATGTTAAAGAGTATGTTTTTCAATAATTTTCAAATAACTTGTTTGTCACAAGTGGGTAGGGGGCTGCTGGCATCTAATTGGTTGAAACCAGGGATGCTACCAAAATCCCCCTCCAACAGGAAGTTATCTGGCCCCAAATATCAATAGTACCAATGCTGAGAAATCCTGCCTTAGGGTAAAAAGTAATGCAGGACTATGAGACACGAATAGTAAGTGAGCAAAGGGTGCAGTCTTTCTTCAGACTTGCTCTCGGAGGTGTTAAAACTTGATTTTGCCTCTGGGACACTAAAGCAGACAATTTTTTGTTCTCCAGGAACTTACAGTCTGGTGAGGAAGATGGGCAAGAAAGATATAAACAGAGCAATGCCCTACATGCTGAGATGCAGAGATGCAGATGAGCTTGTTTTTCAGTGGGCAAACAAAGAAGGAATATCCAACCCAGTCTCAGACTATTAGGAACACTCTCCAGTGGAGAAATGTCTTAGTTGCTACCTAAGAAGGAAGAAAGCAATTTGGACATTTCTCAAACAATTAAAAATAGAACTACCATTTGATCCAGCAATTCCATTACTGGGCATATACCCAAAGGATTGTTCTACTGAAAAAAAAAAAAAATACACAACCAAGTACTTGAATGTTTACCATAGCACTATTCACAATAGCAAAGACATGCAATCAATCTAGATGACCATCAACAGCAGATTGGATAAAGAAAGTATGGTACATATACACCCTGGAATACTATGCAGCCTAAAAAGAATGAAATAAGGTCCTTTGCAGCAACATGGATGCAAATACAAGCCATTATCCTAGGCATATTAACGCCAAAACAGAAAACTAAATACGGCATGTTCTCACTTACAAATAGGAGCTAAACATGTGGTACACACAGACACGAAGATGGGAACAACAAACACTAAAGGGAAGGAGGGAAGGAGAAAAGAGTTAAAAAACTACCTATCAGGTACTGTGTTCACTACTTGGGAAAAGCAATCATTAGAAGCCCAAACCTCAGCATCACGCAATATACTCATGTAAAAAATCTGTACATGTACCCTCTGAATCTAAAATAAAAGTTTAAATTAAAAAAAAAATAGGTGTAAGAGAAGGATCAGAGTCAATATAAGAAGACTGAGAAAAAAATAGTCAAGCAAAGTTGACACAGATATGGAGAAAAGATCTCAGACAGAAGGAGCCTCATATGCAAAGATCTGGAGCCACGAGAGTATACGGAATGTCCACAGAGCTGAGGTTCTCAGGATGTCTGGAGCAGAGTGTCCAGAAAACGGCCAGGTTCCAGATAGTGTTGGAACAGTAAGTCCTTCCTGTCCTTAGAGGGGCAGTTATTCAAAATTGAATCCAGTGCTTCAGGAGTCAAGTTAATAGAGCACAGAGTTGTGACTTGGCATATTATGGCAGTGGCATTTTTAGGTTAATTCTGACTTAATATGCTTCAAGTCTATTTTTATATCATGTACCTGATGTGCCTCAGTTCTGTACTTCACTGTGCCTGGATATTTATATCAAGAGTGTGATAAATCAGTGATAATGTTATTTGGCATGTTTCACAACCAGTCAATTTGAGTGACACATGGAAGCAAACTAGTATATTTTAAAACTTCTTAAACTCACTTTTGTTATAAGGCTGCTTATATATCAAACATCTGCTTTCGTTGTTTGACAAATCTTCTTCTAATTTTATATACATATTAATTTTCAATGATATACTCTTGAACCAGAGAGCAGACAGTATGCCACACAGATTCTAGGAATATAATCTTAACCAGAGAACTGCTTGAGAGATGACAGAATAAATAAGCCAGCCCAAAAATCTTAGATATAGAGAAAGACAACTTGTTATGAGTTGCCAGTGAACTATCTCTGCTTCTAATGAAACTTCCAACACAGTTTGCTGTCTTCAGTATCTATACTTTAGAAATTGTTCAGACTTCTTTACTAGAAGATCTTTCATTCTCTGGACATTCGAGAACTCCAGTTAAACCGAAACTGACTATTTTCATGACCAGCCTCTTAAAGAAGCAAAGGAAAACGATGGTCTGCTGCTTTTCTAGAGGCGTTGAATTCAATTTCTCTTCAACACAGTGGGAAAGTAAGGATGGTGGTAAACAGGTAGACATTTGGGAGACCAATAGCAGGGTCATTAGGGACATTTAGAATGTAAGTAAGGTCAAAACCAACAGTTAGATGCCAAAAATTATAGCAGTACCTGAAATCAAGGTAAAGCAAGGTCAACCATCAACATAAAAGAGTCAAGATTCCAGTTATGAAAAAAGCCTTATACTGACACAATGTCTATTCAAATTCACTCATCAAAGATGTGGAGTCTTTACTTCACACAGAACACTATGCTCATCCATGTTTCCTGCTGGAGCAGGAGGCACACTAACAAGAGGCCAGGCAACAGTCTGCTTGTACCAGTAGGTGAATTCCAGCATAAATGTGGTCCAGGAGACTACATTCACCATGGACAATGTGCAATCACAATGAGCACAGATCTTGGCAGGGCAGTTGTATTACCTTATGTCAAACTCTTTCTCCCTTTACTTGAAACTTGAATAACAGTGAGAATGGGACTTCTCCTCACCCACCACCTCAAAAAAGGATAGTTGGGAATAACCTGTCTCAAACCAATGTATTTCACATGAGGCCAATTCAAAAAATTGATGGATACAAAGTTAATAAAGTGCCATGTATTGAAAAGACTAGACCTTATTGTGTATTCTTGACACCTCTGTTAAACATCGATAGGCTGTAAATGTGTGCTTTAATTCCTGGGATCTCTATTCTTTTCTATTGGTATATACATCTGTTTTTATGCCAATACCATGCTGTTTTGGTTACTATAGAATAATAGCATATTTTAAAATCAGACAGTGCAATGCCTCCAGCTTTGTTCTTTTTGCTTGGAATTTCTTGGAATATTTGGAAACTTTCGTATTTTCATACAAATTTCAGGATTTTTTTTTATTTCTGTGAAGAATGTCATTGGTATTTTGATAGAAACTGCATTGTATTATATATTTCAAAATAGCTAGAAGAGGGAATTTTTCATGTTCTCATTACAGCAAAGACAAATGCATGAGGTGAGGAATATGCTGAAACCCTGATTTGATTTTTACATGTGTATATATGTATCGAAACATCACACTGTGTCAAATAAATATGTACAATTATTATGTGTCCATAAAAAAAATAAAGTTGAAAGCTCAACTGTCTGATAAATGGTGTACCCAAATTGGTCAAGAAAGAAGATGGAGAAAGATGGAAGACCAAATAGAGCCCAGACAAACTGTCATGATTTGAGTTCCTTGCCACTCCCCTTACAGGCTAGTCAGTGTCAGGGGATTCTAATGGCACTGTCTCCATAAGGGGATTTTTTTTCTTTTGCTCAAGATTCAAAGAGGTATAGAAAATAGTCACATTTAACACTAAATCATGAGTCTTCTCAGCCACATACATAGGTTTATTATGCACACAGAAACAAAAAAAAAAATAGGAGAGGAAAGAAGAAAACAAAGATATGGTATAGATTTGCTGAATTAAACAGCTTCCCACACATGACAGAACTTGCTCTTTGTATTAGGAAGGTCAAATGGCGAATATTAAGTGCAACTAAGGGCCCTTATTCTAAAGGCAGATGCTATTTCAGATCAGCATGTTTTTGATTTTTTAAGTTGAAGTCTGTTGTCCTTGAAAATGTCAGGTACAAATCCTCTGAAATGTCTGACATTTTCCATTTCCAAACAATGAATTGCCTAAATCTGTATGGAGAACAAGAAGTAAAATTAAGAACCCGGGTTTATTCAGGTGAGTTTTTAATAATGATCCCAAATAAAAGATTCTCATGTCAAAGTCCAATGAACTCAGTAAAATACTTCCTAGAAATCAAACTAAAGCCTACATTCTAGATCAGAACAAATCAAATGATAACTAATCTTTTAAAAATCTCAAAGGCATGAAAAGCCCTAAATATTTGATGACATTTTAATTTAATCAAAAATGAAAAAATACAAAAGAGTAACCACAGACAGAAACACAGGGACAAAATCAAGAGCTATTTAACATTGAAGTAGACATCTTTCTCTTTGAAATGCTCTGTAAATTTCACATGTAAACTTAAACCAGTTATTTAGTAGGACAATCAAATCTTCTTTCTGAGAAATCTTCACTTACTATTGAAATTCATGTCTCAAATTTAGTGTATAACTGCAACTGATCATTGTATACACTTAAGAAAAGATGGGTGGGCATATTCATGGAGACATAAAGCTGGCCCACACAGGGAAAAAGAAACCCGACATGCAGAGGGGAAGTTGAGATTAATCACCGTGTGGAAAGAGAGACTAAGAGAATAGCTACCTTGGGTCTCAGAAAATGTTCAGTAGGCCTTTAGGCAGGAGGATTGAGATAAACTTTAGAACAAATTTACCTCCCTAAAAGCATATGGGGAAAAGAGGGCAATCATGAAAGGTTATTTCAGATGGTCCTTGCTGTATAAAACCAGAGATCTGACACCCCAGAGCCAGATAAAGAAATTATTTCTGTGTTTGCTAAACGGCTCTGCCGCATTCGGTTCTTAAAATGAAGCTGGTGTCCTGCTAGAGAAGCAGTGGGACTCTAGATGTTGGAAAAACTGCACTTAAAGGAAACAAAAAATAAGGCTGACCGAACAACCACAGAAAAAGCAACAGGAAAAATTCAGAACACTGTATTTATCATTTTACTCTGCTCTGGATAGTCCATACTTAGGATAGTAATCTGTAATGCACAGAGCTAAGTTTTCAAAGGATCATAAAGGGAAAAGTCTGTTTTTGATGATTCACTGAAAGAGTTGGGATATGAAGCCTGGAAAAAAAAAAACAATCTAAAAGAAGAGAAGATGAGAGTCTGCAAATATTTGAAAGTCCAATACATAGAAGAAATAGTCATGTAAGCCTTGCTCTCCATTTTTCAGTTAATTGAAATTATGGGTCAGATGTCATTACCTTCAAGTTTGGAAGCAGATTCATATATACACACATAAATATGTAAACAAATTTATAAATATGTAAAGATGTGAAACAGAACTTTCCAACAAGTTCAAACAATTTCATCTCTCAAAAAATGTAGGTGAACTTGTGAAGTAGCAAACTGTGGTAACACATTCAGCTAAAGACTGGTCAGGAGCACTGTAAAGGTGAGTCATGTATTTATTAGGGCTTAGAGTACTTAATTTCCAAGTGTCTGTTCAGTCCTTAATCTCTGAGTCAATATGGTTATTTGGGAAGAGAAAACGTACAATATCATGAAAATTATACACACCTGACTTATAAGAGGTAATTCTAAAAGTGTTTAATAATTTATGCATAAATACAGATTTATTGAGGCAGGTGGTATTTTAAAAGATGACAGTTTTGTAAACTTAGTACTTTTTCATTATTCATTTAATAATCTCTGCCCTGGAACAGACAAATGAGACCCAACGAGAACTCCACGTTAAACTATTTCAACATTTTAGCCAGTAAAAAAATATTTCAGCCTTGAGTTTAAGACTTTGACATTAAGTGGCAAAGATCTCCACTTTGAATAAGATTGATATATTTCTAGGAGGTGTTCTGAAAACTATTTCCAGGCACTTTCAACAAGACTGAAATCTGGCCAAGTATAAATTCAATATTTCAATACTCAGAACTGAATCATGTATACAGAGTCATTTGTCAAAATAGAAGAAAAAGTTTGCTTTATTATTATTGCAACGGTATACAAGAAAACATTTTCTATATATTTTCAAATGATCTTTATTTCTTTGAGATACAGAAATTAATATTGCCGAGATTAAGGTCTTCGTTATTTAGGCTAAAATGGATCATTTTTATAGGAATTAGGTTTTAAAGCTCATTACACCCAAAGATTTCCATTATGATCTAATTTGAAATGAAAGTAAACAGAAATAACAATTTTGTTCTGCTAAAATAGGAAGTCACTGTGCTTCAATAAAATATCACAGCACAGTTATAGGAGAAACAATAAATTGGCTAAGATGCATGAGTCATGAGCAATTATCAGCCATGTAAGAAATCATTATTAGTTTGTAGAAAATCATCTTTGTTTGTGAGGGATCACTAGCTGTTTTCTCAACCACAGATGGTATATTGTTGTCTGCCTTGAAAACACTCATCTGGCAGTATCACAGAACTTAAAGTATACAGACAATGTGTATCTGTATGTTAATATAATGCAAATCAACTATCCAAAATTCAAAGAAATTTACCATCATGTGGAGTTCAGGACCAACTATAGAATGATGTCTAGGTCACAAGAGATTTAGAATGATGAAATGGTCTGCTTGAACTGGTAACTGTGGGTTCCTGGAAAAACAGTTAGCAGAGAACAAACAACAAAGGTATTTCATAAAGATAATAAGGTTGAATGAAAAACTCCGAGACGTTTCCAAGGCAATTCGTTAAGTTGTTATAAATCTCTGGTGTTTGAGAAGACTTCAGCCTAATCATGCCTTACAGCAGTTGTAGCACTGGCAGAAATATAGGCTTTTATTATGACACAGGTCATCCAATGAGACTATTGAACTTTAAATTATTCTTAATAGTTTGAATGAGGTTCCCTTGTTTTAATATACTCAATCAGAGACACAGTCTCTAGAAAAAAAGGAAATGCATACAGAGACTCCAAATATACTCAAGTGCTCGGTCACCCCCATGTTCTGGTCTCCAACACACCAAGCCAAGGCTTCTCATTGCCTTGTGGCCCGAGGACATGTGACACAGTTACCTTGAAACATTGCATCATGGACTACTGTGGCTTCAGGATCAAACCTTGATTTCTTAACAGGAACAAGATCTTTAGCACAGAAACTTTCCCTATGAAGAGTTGGTATTAGGTCTTTGAGAGAATTTCAGATTTGAGACATTTTTTAAATCCCCTGGAGGCATGCATGGTAGGTTAGTAGTCTTCTGGGGTGATTACCCATTTTCCAAATCTCAGCATTTGGATTTATAGCCACATATTTCAAAGTTCCCCAATGTGTCTAGAGGCATAAGCAATTATTTGATAACTCTAAAGTCTAAGCATTTTGTCACTAGCACTCACATAAATGATCTACAAAATAAGGTTATACAAGAATATAAAATGTCCGAACATATCATATGGAAAGAGTCCAAAATATTCCTACTGACAGAACAGAAAAATGATTTCCTAATCCCATATTTTAAGACCATAATTCCTTCACTAACACTACAAGGGAATAGTTGTGTTTAGCCACAGAATTCATTTTCTAAAATAAGCTTTTATTCTCCTTTGCACAATGGTATTGAAAGTCCTATAGGTCTCTGTTTTGAAATAAAAATACTATATTTTGAGCCAACATTTGGAATCCTGACCCACTTTGAAATATGAAACTTTAGCTAAAGACCAGCAAAAGTTGATCTTGAAAAATGGGGATTCTAGAACTGATCAATAGTAATATCCTAGAGCATCTTCATAGGTACTGTCACTGTATGTCTGGTATACCAGATGGATAGAC
Organism: Cacajao melanocephalus; assembly: GCA_963573385.1. Lineage (NCBI taxonomy): Eukaryota > Metazoa > Chordata > Mammalia > Primates > Pitheciidae > Cacajao > Cacajao melanocephalus. Next base: position 9,590 of record CAUYLG010070402.1, read on the forward strand.
TTTTTTCTATACTTACTAAGGCATTAGCAATGTTGTTGTGACTGGACAGCCCATATTCCTCAGCATGCTTTCTTCAAGGTATTAAGATGTTGGGCTCTTTTTTTTCTTCTGAACAAACAGGTATTCAACAAGATTTTCTAAATGATTAGATTTGAATTCAAAAATATCTGTGTAAGATGAGTGATCATCATTCTAGTACTTCTACCAAAGTGATATAGCATTATCACTAACAAGACAATTTCTCGTTTAATGACTAATTTAGGAAAAAGAAAAAGTTTATGACTTATTTAGGAAACTTATACTCTGATAAAATAAGACTACAAACCCAAAATAGATTCAAGTTAGAAAATCTTTACTATTCTTAAATGCTTCTGTAATATAAAGGTTAGTTTGATTAGAACTATTGTCTTTGTTTACATAACTTAAACATTATTTCAATTAAAATAAAAACTTGCTTGGTGATTAAATAAAAACTCTAATGGTATCCACGAAAAACTGCCTATCCAATGATAGCTCTGAAAATAACAGTCACATTTTGGCAGAGGTATTTAATTTACTCTACCAAAAAATACAAAAAGATTTCACCAACTGTGACGTTAGTGTGGCAAAAGGTCTGCAGTTTCGAAATCCACGCTATTACTCCAAAGAGAAAACGTGAGTTCATCTCCCAGGAGTATTTAATCAAACACGCTACTTTGTGATCACCGCTTGCAGTCTTCCTTTTCTCCTTAATTCCCACACAGATTTCTCAGTCCTCTCTTAGCTGCCTTCCAACCAATTACACTTTCCTTCCCATACAAGTCTTTTACTTATCTGCTACACACCAGCCATCTCTTACTTTCACTGACTCACTTGGGCTGATGCATATTTATGCACTCCCTAGTAATTTTACTTTTGTTCAGTGTTAAGAGGGACTTCTATGCCTTATTTCTTCTGCCGTTATGATTACATACATGTGCACATGTTTTGCCCCTCTCTGTGAATAGGTAAGAGTTTATTAAATACTCACTGTGCTCACAGTTTTATTAAGCAAATGGTTTTTCCTTAGTTGAGGATTCCTTGGGAGCATACTAATCTATTCATTTTGATAATCTCTTGGTACTTAAGTAGTATCTGGTTCAAATAAATGATCAACATGTATTTGTTGAAGGAATGAATAAATGATAAATAAATTACTGGGAAACAAAATGTTTGGAAGAAAAGAAATCCATAAGAATTTGATATTACTTCTGAAATTTAACTGTCCTCAATGTTGGTGACGTATACATTACTTTGAGAAACCCAGTACATGAAAAATGTACAAGAGAATTATGTTAGGATATAGTTATTTGCATGTCAACATGATTGACCCAAAAGGAGTGAATTTTCCTCCATTCAAATGCAATTTCTTACAAAAGTTTGTCTAATGTAAATTTTAGGAAGGAAAAAAAAATTAAAGCAAAGCATGTCACCTATCTTTGACCCAAAAGTCTGCAAAGCATGATCAGTATTTGCCACAGTGTTCCATAACAGTGTTAGAGCTGTATGTCTTTGTCAGGAAAAAAGGGCAACAGTAAGGGTGCTTTCACTTAAGTAACATCTGTTTTGAGATAAGGCATTTGTAGAGTTAGAAAATAACATGTAGGCCGGGCACGGTGGCTCACGCCTGTAATCCCACCACTTTGGGAGGCTGAGGCGGGCGGATCACAAGGTCAAGAGTTCGAGACCATCCTGGCAAACATGGTGAAACCCCGTCTCTACTAAAAATACAAAAATTAGCTGGCGTGGTGGCGCGCACCTGTAATCCCAGCTATTCGGGAGGCTGAGGCAGGGGAATTGCTTGAACCTGGGAGGCTGAGGTTGCAGTGAGCCGAGATCATGCCACTGCACTCCACTTGGGTGCCTGGCGACGGAGTGAGACTCTGTCTCAAAAAAAAAAAAAAAAAAAAAAAAAAGAGAAAATAACACGTAGACTATAACTGCTATACAAATAACCCGATAACTTACTAAAATGGCATGCCAACATGTTTTCTTCCTGAATTCTATGTTAGTTTGGTGGTCACTTTATCTACAGTTGATTTCCATTTCTCTGTATAACTCCAATGTAATTTATTTCAGATCAGGAGCAATTCATTCAATTGATTGATTTTCTGAATATTAACCTTCCAGTGAGCTAGTTATAACTTGAAAATGCATTGTAAAACAGCTTGATTTTTTTCTATTAACAGGTGACACTGAGATTGCTCAAAATACTCCTGCAGATACACATTTGCAAACGCAGATGAACTGCATGTATGGGCAAGAATTAGGATCTGGTTATTGTATGTACGATTTCACATTTCAAAAGAGCAGAACAAGTCCCCAGTATGACTCACACTTTAATTTTATTTCCCAGGAAATATCTTTCAAAGTTTCAGTATTTATAAAAGTATTGTCAGTAAAATTAAAAATTTATGTATAGCAGAAAAAATACCAATACAATCTTACAATTTATGGTACGTACTTTCAAAGAATTTTCATATGCATTATCATTTTAGATCTTTATACCAATCCAGTGCAGAAAAAAGAGCACCTACTATTCCTGTTTTACAAGTAAACTAAAATGTTCAGAGGTAGTATGTTTCACCCAAGTGCATTCAGCTCAAACCCTAAACACTTGTGACTTTAAGTTTTCTTCTACTCTTTGAATCTGTTTATCCTACAAACACAGTCTTCTGCATTCATAATGAACTTATAAACTATTTATTTAATGAAGTAGACATGTTCATCATGAGTGATCATCTAAGCACTCATTTTGCTTGGTAAATTTAATTCCCAGCCTAATGTCCTGCTTATTTATTTTCATAATATCCAAATATCATGGCTAGACTTAAATTACTAAGTACATAACTTTCTATTACACAGACACTCAAGATATTAGTGATACAGAAAGGAAACTAAATGTGAAAAACTAGAAACTATAGGAGATATTTAAATCATTTTCCAGTGGTCATATTATTATGAGAATTGTCAAACAGTATGTTTTAGTGACTTGATAATAAAGGCATTCACAGAGCCAAGACTAGAAACCTGGTGTGATTGAATAAAAATTTAGGTACTTTAGAAGGTCAACATCTTTCTTTTTTATATGATGTTTGTGAAAACATATGGATAAAGGAATATAAGACATACTAAATAACTTTTCCCTCAAATATTTTGCTATATGAATTCTTTAAAACACAGATTGTTGATCTAGTAGATTATATTAGTCCCTCCAAGTCCTTAAGATCTGTTAAATCTATATGCTGTTAGGACTTTTATAAATTATCATGAATGACAAAAAATAGTACTATGAAATCACTGTCATAATAATAAGAACCGACTAACTCTAGGTCATGCATTTTCAACAGGGGTGATATCATCCCCAAAAGGGTGAGAATTCATTCATAGGAGGTGAAAAAAATCTTACTCTCTATAAATCACAGATATACATATAGCACATAAACTGATATACAGTATATCTGTGGTATTAAAATTTTAAGGGAAAGGGATCAGTTAGAAAAAAAAGGTCTAAAGAAGCTCCTTAGAGGGCAAAAATGAAAAAAAAAAAAAAGACTGACAAGCACTTCTATAAGTAAATATGTATTAGCAAGCTACTCTAAGTTAAATAATTCAATATTTTTTTTATTTCCTTTAAGTTAAGGGGATGATCAGTCCTTGTAATATGTTAAACATATTATCTTAAGTTATGGAATGCTTATTGATATCTGTACGGTACCCACTATATACCTGAAAATTATTAATACTCTTCAATTAATAAATTGTACATGATTAAAAGAGAATAGATGTGTTATGGTTTTCCGCTCTTTTTTTAAAGCTTACAACTATGCAATAATGGTATAACTTCATTCAGTGACTATAAACTCACCAACGCCAGGAAATCTATGTTTTATTTGCCTCATGGTAGACTGGATCTGCTTTGAGATTTTATTTTTTAAAATTCTTGAATCACCTACTATAAACAAACATGAGAGCAGAATTACAGTGAAAGATCATTCATTTCATAGACCAAATTTTTAAAGTATGCAATACTTTTCCCCCAAATCTATTATAAACTAAAATGAAAATATAAACCTTTAAAAATATACAGAAAAGAGATTTCTTAAATATAATTGTAGAGACTTTTTAAAAGCCAACATTATTCTTAATGCTGGAACACCAGCACTATCAACTTAAAATAGAAAAAAACAAGGATATCTGCGACCACAATTTATTTCTTAAACTCTTCCGTAACCTCTGTTCAACATTTTGAAATACGAAATCTAAACTTAAGCATACTTAAAGAAAAAGACCATATCATAATTATATTTACTCTAGATACCGTTAGGAACAGGAGATATTGAACATGAAAGACATGACTCTAACCTCAGCTTACAGTTAAGTGAGAAAAATAAGCATTAACAAATAATTATACAAATAATTAGTTACAATTGTGATAATAGAAGTAAAGAGTGCAAGGTGCCATGGGACCATATAACAGGGAAGCTAACCTGGAAGGATAGGAAAGGATTTCTAGGGGAGATAATAGCCATGAATAATGGCCTGAAATTAGTTAGACAAATAAAGCAATAAAATATGAAAAGCAAACAGAGGGAAATGTGGCATAAGGGGGCATAGTGCCTTCAAGAAATGGAAAAAAAAAAAAAGAATCATCATCATCATATCATCTCTGGATCATTTTGAGTAAGGGAGAGGTGCCCAAAGGAGGGAACAGAATAAATCATACAGGGCTTTGTCAACCATGTTGCAAGTTTTAAATTTAAAAGTTCTAAGTAGAGAAATAAAATTATCAAATGTTTATTTTTAAAAGTTCACTTTGGCACCTATGTGGACACTGGATTAGAGTCAGGACATTTTGGATAAGAAAAGAGTTGCAACAGTTCAGAGAAAATAAAGGCCATGGAGATAGAGAATGAGGGTCAAACCTGAGAGATGACTAGGAATTAAAAGAAACTGGATTTCACAATTGACTAGATGGCAAGAGTGTCAGAAATGATTCCAAAGCCTGGCTTGTGCAACAGGGAACAGAGTGAGTGAGCTGTGGACAGGGAACCATGGGGCTGAGAATGCTTTCTGAACCTTCAGAATTAAGCAGCAGCTGCTCTGAGAGGCCAAACAGAAAACCAGAAGGATAATGGCATTATTCTTTGACTTCATGGCAGCAAGATCCAGGAGTAGGAATGTCTTCAGTACCTGGAAGGGAAGCCTTACCAATTCCAAAGTTAAATACACATGTTTGGTGCCTGTCAAAGCAATTCCCATAAAAACTAAGGAAATCAGGCAGACAAGTCGTTCCCTAGTGGAGGTAGCTATAGCTTTAGAATGTGTAATTTATATTCTGAGAGCAGGATTCTAACAGTATACACGTGGGGAAGGAAAATTCAAGTTCTACCCATCCAGTTTGGGATGAATAATAGGAAAGGATGAGCAAAATAGGAAGAAAAATCAAGGCTTGTAGAAAGATATGGTTAAATGAGAGGAAGATACAGTATTCTAAAAGCAATAGCATAGCATTATTTAAAAATATATTACAAGAGTGTGAGAGAAAAGAAATACTGGTCAAAGGGTACAAACCTTCAGCTGTAGGAAGAATAAGTACTACAGATCTAACATACAGGATAGCGACTATAGTTAATAATATATTGTACACTTGAAATTTGCTAAGAGAGTAGCTCTCAAGTGTGCTTACCATACATAAAAACGGTAACCATGTGAGATGATGGATATGTTAATCAGCTTGAATGTGGTAATCATTTCATAATGTATACATATATCAAAACATGACATTGTATGCCTTAAATATATGCAATTTTTGTTTGTCAATCACACATTAAGAAATATGGAAATAATTTAAAATACTAAAAGAGGCAAAAATAAAGTTTACAAAGCTTCTGCTTTGTACTTCCAATAGTTCAGGAAACATGAACCTGATCAAAGATCAAATCAATGTTGAGGGATGAGTTACAATAGCAGAGTGTGAAGTAAAATATGAAGTTGGAAAATGTGGTACATATACACCATGGCATACTATGCAGCCATAAAAAATGACAAGTTTGTGTCCTTTGTAGAGACATGGGTGAATTTAGAAACCATCATCCTCAGCAAACTGACACAAGAACAGAAAACCAAACACGGCATGTTTTCACTCATAGGCGGGTGATGAACAATGAGAACAGTTGGGCACAGGGAAGGGAACAACACTCACAGGGCTAGGTGGGGGAGTGGGGGGAGGGGAGGGGCAGTGGGGTGGAGGGGAGGATGGGGAAGGATAACGCCGGGAGAAATGCCTAATGTAGGCCACTGGAGATGGGGGATGGAGACAGCAAACCGCCATGGCATGTATGTACCTATGTAACAATCCTGCAGGATGTAGGATGTGCACATGTACCCCAGAGCCCAAATACAACAAACAAAAAAAAATGAAGTTGGAAAAGAGATGTGGAAATAAAAGAGAGAGTGACAAGATAAGGAAAAGTATAAGAAAAATTTTAAAAACGCTAAATTTAAAACACTATTAGTGTTTTAATTTATGATGGATTAAAAAAATGGATTTAAGTAGGAGGCAATGGCAACAAAACCTTGGAACTTACTGGACTCAAAAAAGCAGAATCTCTAGACTGGTAGCACAGAACTGTCAAAAGAATGGGGAAACTGAAAGCATCACGTTCATCTTGGAAGGGGTGAAGGGTGAGGGCAATAAGTGGGAGCATGTGAAAGCTGTTTGAGAGGTAATTACGTCTCTAGTTACCCTTCATCAGTCCACATCAGTGTGTGACTGCCCATCCACCAATCTGGTAGCAAGTTGAAAGTGTTTTGTTTGATTGGAGGGTTTTTCTGTTTTTGTTTTTTAAGAGACAGAGTTATCCTCCGAACTGGGAAACACAAGACAGAGTAGAGGGTGTGTAGGCACCATACTGAAAACAAGATAAGTGAATAAGCTACAGAATGCTCAATGTGTAACACACTCCCACCCTAACTGCTTTTACTTCTCAACTCTCCAACATCTTAAGCCAAAAGTAAGCTTGTTATGTAAAAAATGTGAACAGTTCAAAAGAGAAAACCTAAACCTATTAACACAAGTGGTTCTCCAATGAAAGACCTACTGCATTATTCTACACTGAGTCTGAATTTTTCAAGCCCCACTAACATGATCAGAGCTTTCAGAGTAGACAGTTTGGAATTATCAATTATTTGAAGAAAGCTTCTAGTATAGAAGATAGAAACCAAAATAGCAAAGCCAGCACAAAATCTTAGAAGGAGAGACTATGCAATAAGAAATAATTTAAAATGGAGGACATGAGAATATTTTTAAAAAATAAAGTACACTTAGAAATTAAAAGCACAAGATGAAGATGTAAAATTTCAGACAGGTTTGGTCAATAATCTCCCCCAAAAATTTATAGCAAAAAGATAGAAATGAAGGCAGGAGAGAAAACAACACTACTAGAAGACAAGTTTAAGAGATCAAACAACCTAACAATAGGACATCCAGAAACAGAGAGGGGAGAAAATCCTCAATTAAATAATTCAATAAATATTTTCACAACTGGAATACATGAATTGCCAGATAAAAGGGTACAAAAATGCACAGCTCAGCAGTTAATGATAATGGATCTTCACCACAATATACATCATTTTGAAATTGCAGAAGAGAGGCAAGAGGGAAAAAAGGTCACAAACAAAAGATAAAGATTACAAATAATAATTATCTCGCACTTTTAATCAGCAACAACACTACAGTGATAAAATAATGGACAAATATCTTCAAAATTCTACAAGTAATTATTCCCTCCATAGATTTCTATACCCAGCCAAACTATCATTTAAATATGGGGTACAATAAAGATATATTTAGACAAGCACAGTTTTAAAAAATAAATTTCTTATTTATGTTTTTCCTCAAGAAACAGCTAAATGATATGCTTCACCAAAATGAAACAGCAAACTAAAAAACAGTGAAGATGTATAAGACCCAGGAAATGTATCATCATATGTAAAAGATGGGAGAAGGTAATTGTCAGGATGATAGTAAAGAGAGATCCCAGGATGAAGGACATACACCAGACACAGAGGAAAACCAATCCAGACAGGAGCAGTGACTCACAAGGCAGATACACTGAGGGCTTTTCTTAAAAAAAATGCCTGCCAACCTTGTACTGTCTTTTTAACCTAAAAGAGATGCTTAGGTGAATCTGGCTCAGATTCTCGTCTCAGTTTGTCTTGGCAATAAGCTGATACATTTTTGCTTTGTCTCCTTTTATTTTCCCCTGAGGTTATTCTGCCTGACTCGGCTGAGAACACTCAATTCAGTCATAGAAAGTATGTTGCATTCACCTTATTCTTAAGAGCTGGAAGTATGTCTTAATGAGCTTAGAAACATAAAATGCCAAGCATTTTATTCTCTATGGCCACATTCCTGCTGGACATCCACAACCTGAACTAGGCTACTACCTTTACATGTCCTGACTGTAGCCACCCTGTTTCGTACATGGGCTTACCTATTAACCTCTCCCAAAGAATCTTAAACTATTAAGGAAGCTGAAGTCAAATTAGGATCCAGAACAACAGGAGTGGGAGAAGAGAGATAGTTAGCTTTCTATGAAATGAACTTAAAATATGCTCTTTATTTAACATGTATGTTTATATTTCATCTAACAGTATATTATCATTTAGCTAATTTTTTCTAAATGGCTAAATGATATGGCTATAGGCAAAAGTCTTAAAGTAAAAAATATATATTTGTAATTTCTGTACCATGCACTCTGCTAGATGCTTCAAAATAATTTTAAAAATCTCATTAGCAGAAATAAAGGTTAGAATCAAATTACAGAAATGGCTAATCATTGAGGACAGAGTCAATATGTGAGAAAGGAAACATGAAAAAGCATTATCAAAAATGAGAAAGAGGTTGCTACATACAGAGAACAGAAAATAATGATCCAACTTAGATAGTAAATATTTCTGGGAAGAAAAAACACCAAAAAGATAAAAGCATCAAAGACAAAATAAAAGTAATATTTTCTTAGAAAGTGGAAACCTAAGTTTGAAAGGTTTTACTCAATATTAAAAGACACAAAACCCATGTCTATCTAGATTTCTATATGGGTTATATGTCTTTTAATTTTGATCTATCTATTGATAGATATGCATATTTATTTTTTAAATTCAAACATAAATAAACTATCTTAAAAGTATCAATATTACCATCCTACTTCCCTCAAAAAAAAATTACCTACAGCTAGTAAAGAGATAATCCTGGATTAAAATTCAAATTGTCTGGGTCTCTGAAACTGTTCTACTATACTATATGCTAATAGATTGACAATGTAAAATTTAAAGTACTGACTGTTAATTATTTATAAAGAGCTCTTATAAAGCTATGATAAAAAAAGTGTCTACTAACACAAAGAATACAATATATGAAAAGGTGATTTAAAAATATTAATGGTCAATAAACCAATAAAACTTTTACTTATCATCTTTAGTAATTAAAAATCACAAATTAAAAGAGGATAAAATTGACAAAGATTAAACAGAATAATAAATCTCAGTGTTGATAAGGGTTTATAAATACAAGCGCTCATTCTCTGCTGATGAGAACATAAATTGAGAGGTTGACAATTTGACAACATATATCAATATGTATACATTTTAATGTGTATGTTAATAAATGAACATTCTATGAATCTAGTCTAGATCATTTTTTATTATATTTTATACTTTCTAAATATCCTAAAATGAGTACAAATCATTTTTTTAATTGAAAGTATCATTGTCAAAACATCCTGCATTACAAATTACAAATCTAGCCTAAGTAAATAAACAGATATGGAAAAAACAGTTATACTTATGAATGTTTATTGCAGCATTATTTTTACTAAAAAAAAATAAAAAGAAAGGAAACAGCTCAAACAATAATATGGTATGGTTAAAAAATTTTCAAAGGAAATGTAAAGAAATGCTCACCAAAAAATAAGCAAAAACGTGAGATACAAATCTATAAGTACAGCATAATCTTAATATGAACAGTATTTGAGTGTTAATGGTGTATGTGTAGGGGAATTACAGGTGTTTTAAAGTTTTTGCTTCATATTTTTATATATTTTTCAATTGTCTTCAGCAATAGCTTATGATATTTTATTTTCTAAAATATAAAAACATTATTTTAAACATTGTATTTGAAAAGCATATAAATGAAAATATACAAAATATGTAACCAAGCTTTAAGGGTTATATAAGATTCTCAAACAAATTAAAAGAAGCATAGAGTTGGCAAAGAAATTGATAAATTATCCAAATAACAGAAAATGACAATAGTTCAAAATTAACTTTATCCATTTATTAATATTCAATAGTATAAATTAAAATATAAATAAGAGACTATGTCTAGACCTCCTCATTTAATAAAGATATTCAATTTAATTTTCTAAAAAAAAATAGCAGCCAGCCAGTATTTTCAGAGTGGTGAGAGGGGAAGCTTTATATACTTCTGCAAAGAAATAAAAAGTAATTACACAATACGTAGAAATACTCTTGTGGCAAATATTTGTCATTTTCTTCTGAAACATTTACCTTTCTACATTCCTCTCTGTATTGAAGGGAGCTGGAAGCTTAGATACTAGATTTCCCTGACTGCTTTGTCAACTGGCTTCTGATTAGTTTTTAATGGAAACCTTTGCTCAGGGATTCCCAATTGGCCTGACCAAGACTTTTTCAAAACTATGCTGAAGTTTGAGGCTTTCTACTTAATCCTCCTTCCTTCTCTACTTTCACGGGTGTCAAACCCTCATAGGCTGAAGGTTCATGCCCTCCTTCTCCTGCGCTCCCCTTCATACTATTTATTTATTTATTTATGCTTTCTACTTTATATTTATATTTATTTATTTATACTTTATGTTTATTAAGGTGTTTCCACCTGTTAATTTCTGGTGTGTTGAATTCTGTCTTGGCGTCTGCTTCTTAGGGGATGGCACTTTTATAAGACCCAGGGAAGGAAGAAGCCACCTACTTTTTTTCCTACTTCTGGCTTCAGAAGTGCTAAGGTAAGGTACTATAGATGCCCATGGGCTTTAACAGCATTAGCGAGAGTCTAGCAGCATTGGCAGCATTCAGCCTCTCAGGCAGCTCTTGCAGTATCATGAGAGAAATGGTTCCTGGTTTCCTGCTCAGTAGCCATGGAATTGATTCCTACAGCACAGGAGGGCTTTGTCAGCCCCTACAGCATGTACAATCAGGAGCCCTGTGTAACACTGTGTAGCTCTTTGCTCTTCCACTTCTAGGGGCAGGAACAGCTTTCTGAAGCTACAAGTGTCTAGTGATAGTATCACTCTTCCCTATTTACTTTCCAGCCCATTCAACACTTTTGTCACCAATTCCCTGTTTTAAGCTGCCCTACTGTGATTCCAATTTTCCTGACTGGATGTTGAATGATACACACCGAACCATTTCATTCTTTTTGACCCCCAAAGTTCTCATTTGTATTAAATAGTGAAAAAATTAATATTACATGTGAACAAAAATTATACAAAGGTTTTTATTTAGTATTAACAAATAAAATGTCTCAAAGAAATCTAAAAATTAGAATTTTGTTATGAAATTTATGGTGCATTTATATAATGTTTTTCCATGCTCTAGCTAAAATATATGTTTATGAATATTTTTAGATACATGTAGACACCCAATGTTTACTGCTAAGTGAAAAAAAAAAAACAGTAAAGTTGAATATGGGTTTATCATATGACCCATCAAATTCCACTTTTAAAAATACATCCTGGAGGAATTTTGTATGTGTGAACCAAAACAAATGTGTAATAATGTCCACAGCAGCACTGTCAATCACGGCCAACAACCAGAACTATCCAAACATCCATCAACAGTAAAAGAGAGAAATACATCTTAGTACATTAATACAATGAAATCCTATATCACAACACAGATAAAGCTCAAGAGAAAAACATTGACAGAAAGAAGCAAATCACGTTTTAAAAATGTCTATAATAGAAATGCATTTTTACAAAATTAAAAACCAAATGTATTATATCAGTCCATTTTCATGCTGCTATAAAGAACTGCCCAAGACTGGGTAATTTATAAAGGATAGAGGTTTAATTGACTCACAGCTAAGCATGGCTACGGAGGCCTCAGGAAACTTACAATCATGGCAGAAGGCAAAGGAAAAGTAGGCACTTTCTTCACAGGGTGGCAGGATGGAGTGAGTGCCAGCAGGTTTATATAACCGTCAGCTCTTGTGAGCCTCCTTATCATGAGAAAAGCATGCGGGAAAGTGCCCCATGATCCAATTACTTCCACCTGGTCCCACCCTTGACACGTGGGGATTATTACAATTCAAGGTGATATTTGGGTGGGGACACAAAGCCAAACTATATCACCAGACAAAGCAATATTCTCCACCCACCCCTCCTCGCAGACAGAGTCTCACTGAAATCTCCACCTCCCAGGTTCAAGGAATTCTCCTGCCTCAGCCTCCTGAGTAGCTGGGACTACAGATGCGCACCACCGTGCCCGGCTAATTTTTTGTATTTTCAGTAGAGACGGGGTTTCACCATATTGGCCAGGCTGGTCTCAAACTCCTGACCTCATGATCTGCCCACCTCGGCCTCCTAAAGTGCTGGAATTATAGGCGTGAGCCACCACACCCTGCCCTAACAAAGCAATACTCTATTGTTCAAAAAGAAGAAATTAGGAAAGGGACATGTGTGGGAAGAGGGGTTGTAATCAGCAACTCTGAGGAGCTGACAACCTTCTAGTACTGGTTGATAGCTGCACAGTAATTTGCTTTATATTTATTTTTTATAATACATAGGTGTTTTACTTACTGTTATATAAGCATGAAATATTTTAAAATAAAAAAAGAGAAGGAAAGAATCAGGTTATGAATGTGTAACTCATAGAAATGAGCAACTCTACCTGCATGGTTTAAAACAGAATCACTATGTCAGGACAGCATAATCTCTCACAACCAGTCTTTGTAAATAAGTGTATGCATACATAAAATAATTGATGAACACCACACCATGCTCTCAAATACATGTAACATGTTTATGAATTAAACCAGATGAAAATATGTCCACATGCTGTTTAATAATTTCTGCATGGAGAAATTATGAGTAACTGGATTTCTCTTCTTGGTATATTTCTTTCTTTCCAAAGTTTCTCAAATAAATATATATTACTTTGAAAATTCAATAAAATACACAATAAAAATGCGTCATTAAAAGTCCACAATACAGTTTCTGTTCTCGCTATTTTTCTTTCTCTTAGGACATTAATCCAATTGTTTTTTATCAACAAGAAAAACACTATAAATTATAAATCAGTGCTCTTAAACTTTGGTGTACATCCTAATAGCTGCAAGCCAGCCCAAGAGATCCTAGTAATGCCCTAGGCTAAATTGGATTAAACAATTTTAACTGTAAGAAAATCAGCATTCTGAATATTTCCCCAAAGGATCTGCCCTAGCCACCTCCCCAGGCTAACTGTGCACCACCATCCTCTTTGCTCCCTGCTCTCCAGTCACAGCAATCTTTTTTTTTTATTATTATTGTACTTTAAGTTCTGGGGTACATGTGCAGATCTTGCGGAACTGTTGCATAAGTACACACATGCCATGGTGGTTTGCTATCTCCATTCTCCGCCCCCATCACCTATATCAGGCATTTCTCCCAGTGTTATCCCTCTCCAACCTCCCTGCACTGCCCCCCACTGTCCCTCCTCTATCTCCCTACCCCCACAACAGACCCCAGTGTGATGCTCCCCTCCCTGTGTCCATGAGTTCTCATTGTTCAACACCCATCCATGAGTGAGAACATGCGGTGTTTGATTTTCTGTTCTTGTGTTACTTTGCTGAGAATGGTGGTTTTCAGATTCATCCAAGTCCCTACAAAGGACACAAACGCATCATCTTTTATGGCTGCGTAGTTTTCCATGGTGTATATGTGCCACATATTCCTTGTCCTGTCTGATGGGAATATGGGTTGGTTCCAGGTCTTTGCTATTGTAAACAGTGCCACAATGAACATATGTGTGCGTGTGTCTTCATAACAGAACAATTTATAATCCTTTGGGTATATACCCAGTGATGGGATTGCTGGGTCAAATGGAATTTCTATTTCTAGATCCTTGAAGAATCAGCACACTGTCTTCCACAATAGTTGAACTAATTTACGCTCCCACTAACAGTGTGAAAGTGTTCCTATTTCTCCACATCAGTCTCAGCTATCTTACTTCAACTCCAGAGAATTCTTTCATTCATGTCTCAGTAGCCTGGCTGCTGCTCTTGCCAGGATGTCTAGCCCTTCTTCTATCTTCATTCAGATCTTAGCTCCAATGTCTCCTCCTTTGAAAAGTCTTCCCTGAAACTGTACCCCATCCATTTTACAGTTTATTTGCTCCTTACATCCTGAAATTTTATCTTCACAGCACTTGAATCTGTTTTGCTCACAGCACAGTGAGTCTGTTTTGCTCACTTTTGTTTAGTTTTCTTTGACAGAGTAGCCCTCCACTGCCCAGGCTGGAATGCAGTGGTACAATCTCAGCTCACTGCAACCTCAGCCTCCCAGGTTCAAGTGATTCTCCCACCTCAGCCTCCAGAGCAGCTAGGATTAGAGGCACATGCCACCACACCTTGGTAATTTTTGTTTTTTTTAGTCAAGTTGAGGTTTCGCCATCTTGGCCAGGCTGGTCTCAAAATCCTGGCCTGAAGTGATCCACCAGTTTCCGCCTCCCTGAGTGCTGGGATTACAGTTGGGGGCCACCACACCTGGCCTCACTTTTTTTCTTTTTTCCTTTCTTTTTTTAAGAGAAAGCATCTGGCTCTGTCATTCAGCTGGAGTGCAATGGCATGATCCTAGCTCACTGCAATCTTGAAAGCAATCCCCCCACCTCAGCCTCCCGAGTAGCTGAGACTATAGGAACAGGCCACTGTACCTGAATAATTTTTTTTAATCATTTTTCTTAGAGAGGGGTTCTGACTTTGTTGCCCAGGCTGGTCTCAAACTCCTGGCTTCAGGCGATCCTCCCATCTCTGCCTCCTAAAGTGCTGGGATTACAGGAATGAGCCTTTGTGCCCAGCCTGCTCACTTTTGTATCTCCAGAATTTGACTTAAAGCCCAACACTGAACAGTTTACTCAGTATATATTTTGTTTCATGAATGGTTGGTTGGATAAATTAATAAACTATCAAATGAATCAACAAATGAAGACCTGCCAAAAAAAAAAAAAATTTATGGCTATGTCTCCCAGACTCTGAACTAAAAATCATCTTTATTTTAAAATTTGGTTGTTACCATACTGTATGCATGTAATGAAACATCACACTGTACTCTATAAATAAGTACAATTGTCATATATCAATTAAAAATAAAACAAAATTAAAATTTTTGTTTTTCTTTAAAAAAGATCCATTCAATCAAAAGTTCTCACTCAGACTAATAATTAGTGTGTATTACAATGAGAATAATATATATTCAACCTTTGCTAATCAAACTAACTTTTTTAGGCTCCTTTTGTGCGTGTGTTTAACTCACCTGTGTGTATCTTTCAAACAAAATAAAAATTCTTTTCCAACCCCCACACCCAATGATGACTCATTCTCCTGAGATTTAGTTTGGATGTGATGTATAAAGAAAGAAAAGACAAGAAAACATATTAGCCTTCTAAGATTAATGACTATATTTTTCTGCTGGGAACTTAGAGTCCTAAACTAAAATGTCTCCTCTCTGATCCCCAATATCAGAAGCTGTACCTAATGTAATTGCTTCCAAGGGGGAAATACCACACATTCTTTCTGACCGACTGTCACAATACTCTGACTTAATCCCCTCCGAAATGCCCAGGTCAATATAATTGTAAGAATCCAGGGCAGAATCTTTCTGTGACAGTTTGAGCAGTAAACTTATTTGTTTGTATCTGAGGGACTATTAGTTCTCAAAGCACAGAAGGTTTCATTAAGAAGATGACAACAATTTCTGATTCTTATATACCCATTTTTTCAAATCCAAATGTTCTGGATTTCTAGTGTTCCTACATCACGTTCAGAAAATGGAGTAATACAATTCTCCATTTGGTGGCTCTTGAGGGCAGGATATTATTGTACTTGTATTTTGGTAGAGGTATTTATTTATTTGGTTCTTTCCTCTTCTACATTTACCTGTTCTGTAATGACCTATCTACCACTCTCTCCCTTACATATTCTCTCTATGCACACCATCCTCCTTTCTACTTCTAATTGTCTCTGGATGTGCTTGAAAGCATTCATACCTATTGCTGCTCTGCCTGGAGCATCTTTTCCCTGCATATTCCCCTGGCTGA
Source organism: Cacajao melanocephalus (assembly GCA_963573385.1). Taxonomy (NCBI): domain Eukaryota; kingdom Metazoa; phylum Chordata; class Mammalia; order Primates; family Pitheciidae; genus Cacajao; species Cacajao melanocephalus. Next base: position 25,937 of record CAUYLG010070402.1, read on the forward strand.
CTCCACTGGAAACTTTCGATTTTACCCAAAGGCCTATTTAAAATTATAGTCCCTCCTGAACACTTTCTATATATTTTCTTCCTTTATATATTTTCCAGATCATTTATATTGTAAAACATCCCATTTTGTTTATTTTTTTTATTACCTATTTTCCCACTTCTAGAATGAACATCCCATGAAGACAAAGATTTTTGTCTCTTTTCTGTACTGGTATATTCTCAGGCCTTAAGGTAGTTACTCAGAAATCATTAAGTAAACAAAATCAACTTTTCCATGAGAAATATCCAATTGAAATGACCAATATACTATGCTCTGGGTCTAGGAGAACTTGTTTCCAGAAAGGGGATCAGTTTACCAGTGGAAACAGTAACAGTCACAGTAAACACAGAGCTACAGCTGTTACCTGATCATCTATCAGTCTGTGCTCCTTATACTGACAGACCAGAGAGAGAAAGAGAAAAGGAGTTCACTGTTGATGGGGTAAATATGAAGTTCCCTGATGACCATGAGGAAAGACCATTTCTACAGTTCTAGACACTGTAGGAATCCAGAACGTATCAGGTAATCTGATGATCCATTGGGGCATCTTGTGGAATTCCCATGCCCAGTTATAACTACCAATGTGTAAGTAAAGCAGCAAGAGATTGGTAACCCAGGGCTCAGAATTCTCAGTAAAACATTAGGAAAGCCTCCTAGATGAGTAGAAGCGTTAGCAAAAAGAGAGGAAAATCTAGAATGGCTAGGGGTAAGGTGTACAGACCATGAGCACCAACTACATTAACGGTACTCTCACTATTCCTCTTCAAGTAAGTCTTCTTGGAAATTGTGACCAACCAAAATCTTGAATAAGCTTTGCCTGGATGGAGTGACCTTCAGTGAGAAACAGAGAGATCTGAGGGCAAAGACTGCTTCTGGTACACTATCAAAATCCTTTAGGAATGTGCACCTTTCCTCTGCGTGCTGTGAATGTTCTCTGATCACAGTTCACAGCTGCCCCCTTCTTTAGAGACTTACCTTCTACTAAAGACGAGCCACTTCCCTAGAGAGGCTACTCCTTACCATGGGAAATAGGCCAGTAGCTAATGGACACAAGGGAAGACAAGGTCATCTATCTTGCCTCAAGGAGGGACCATCTCTGTGGAGCAATTCATGTCTCAGAGACTCCCCATAGGAGCTGATTGGGTGATTCTCCAGCTGAGACTCTATTTGTGCTTAGTTTTTATCTCCTGCTCTAGCTTGCTTTGCTTGCTCTCATTCTCCTGAGAGCACTCTTTCAATAAATCCTGTAAACAAGAATTCCTGACTTGGCTCTGCTTCCAAAAAACCCTTCCTAAGACTCATGCCATATGCAAATTGTCTCTGAAAGAATACATCGTAATGAGAGGCCTTTAAAATTCCCACAAATACAATTCTGATGAGTGTGAGCTTATAATTTTTTTAAAAAATCAAAAGTCCTAAAATACGTTAATTACCATGAGTGAAAGTCACTAGGAAGGAAACACAAAGTCGTATAAAATAGTATCATCAGATAGAAATATATATATATATGTTATGTAGTAATATTTTTTTAAATGAAAACAAAAACCTATCAAAAGTTTGCAGATTAGCAAGAAAAGAGACATAATTTTGGTAATACATAATAAATAAAATTAAAACTTACTATGTGAATTAAATAGTAGATTAGACCTAAGGGAACACAGAATTAGTGTGGTAGAATAAAAATGTGAATAAATATCCCAGAATAGAATAAAGCACAGAGAGAATTGAAGGTAAAAAAAAAAAAAAGTATATGTAAAATAAAGGTTGAAATACATAGAAAAAAGAGTGAAAAATCTGACATATACCTAACACCTAGCCAGGATTCTAGTTTAGTAGAGACAGTGGTGGGTGAAGAAACTACATTTCAAGAGGTGGTGCCTGTAATTTTTCAGAGTTCATGAGAGACACCAATCCAGAGACTTGGGAAATCAAATAAATCCCAAATTGTGTAAGTAAAAAGCAATTCACTAGTACATATATTTCATGGTTATTTGGAGCAAGACTGCCTAGATTGGAATCCCAGCTCCTAACTGGGCAACCTGGGACCAATTGCTTAACTTGTCTTTGTCATAGTTTCTGATCTCTAAAAATGGTTTTAAAAATAATATCTACCACATAGATGGTTATGAGATTAAATGAGTTGACATCTTTAATGCTCTTTAGTGCTGTTGAGTTTCTAATATTTATCTTTATTACTTTTATCTTGAATGCTCACTAAGGTATTCTGGATCAGAAACTGATTTCTTACTAATTAACTCACAATTAATAGAAAGCGAACTGGCCTGCCTTGCCCTAAGCCTTAACCCTGATGAAAGCCAAGCCAAATGTCATACATTAGTAGCTAGACTTTCTATAGATGACTGACAGAGAACAATGGATTCTTTTCATTTGTATACAGGAGAGAGACAACCATTCTCCTTCCCCTCCTGAAAGGAAAGAAAAATATTTTGCACCGTTGAGATCCTGGGTTCTTACCTTAATCATTTAGAATTTAACTACATCCTTCCGCAGACCAGATATACCAAAGGGGTCACCAAAGTCTGGGTTTTGTACCTAGGGAGATAGCAGCCCAGCCTTTCTTAGATGGTAAGCACACTAATAATCATTTTATAAACATTCCCTACAACTTACATATACATAACACGTATTATTTTATGTGTAAAATAGCTCAAAACAAAAAGGTTATTTTGTACAGAAAATGAAAAGAAAGAAAAAAGAACAAAAGGAAGAAAGATGGAGGAAAGAAAACTTTCATAAAATCTTCATCTAAAATATCAGGGGCAGCATGGAAATATACAAGCAAAAAACCAGAAAATTCTATCTTCTAAATGTACCAGGTCTGGCAATTTGTTTTCTAACATGATATTGTAATTGCTTATGTTCAAGGACTAGTTTCTTGGCAAGAACTAAGAAAAGATCTTAGTTTCAGAGTTAGCAAGAACATAACAAAATTTAAATGTCTTAAAGTAGCTTTAACAATGATATGCAATATATATCGTGAGCAGTCTTTATGAGTGATCCTCTAAGAGACCCCATCATTTGGCTTTGAACATGAGAAAGTATCTTTATCATGAACCCTTGCTGTGCCAGCCTGATGCCCACAATTCCTATGATTCCCCACTCCTCCCAATTCTTCTTTCATAAGCTAGGAAGGGCCATTAAGGTGACCATCAGAATAATGAGGATGGGGTGTGTTTTCTTGTTAAATCCAAGGCAGGGCTTGGCCCTAATGGATTGTAGCTCTTTTAAAAGATGTGTATTTAATACCACTTTGACCTTTGGTCTGGTTTGTTTTTGCCAATTTGAGATCACAGGGAATGTCCTCCTCAACATCTTTTTAATTTTACACTGATAAAAAATATTAAAGAGAATTTAAAGTCTGATTTGTGGATCAATATGCTGTATTAAAGAAAAAGAAGAAAAACATATATATATATATGTTCACGCAAATGAAAATACACTGTGGGTAGAAAATGGGATAACAAAATATGAAGAAACTCTTCATAAAATTTTATTTTGCAAGATGTCTCTTCTTGATTTTAAATACAGGGGAAGAGATTAGTCTTATAAGCATCAGTCCCACACACCACGTATTTTCTCTCCCTGGTGTTAATGTTCCATGTAATGCTAATTAAATGGACATGTGTAACTAACTCAAGTGTTACAGAATTCAAAGCAGTCTTAATTCCCCCTTCACCCAAAAATAGAATGAGAAACTAAGTTGTTAGTCTCTAGACTTGATAGTAGGAAGACAACTAAATTATAAGATCATATTTTACAGAAAAATCTAAATTGATTTCTCATGAATATTTGATTATGATAGGGACAGTTCAGAAATAGCCCCATTTTAATTCATATGGAAAAGTAGTTATTTATTATATTGAGTCATATGGCCAAGAAAGAAGGCAGAAAGAATATAATCGTGAGCTGTCAAGCTGAACACATATATAGAGAGCAAATATTCTCACTCTGTTGAGTGGCAGAATTGAGCCTGCTGAATTATAATACTAGGGGCAGTGTCCAAATGGTGGTCAAAGTGGTACTCTGATGTAAAGAAACATGGCTCACAAAAAGCATTGAAAGAAAATTTACATTTAGACATATTATTAAGATACATATCATTACAGATACTTTCTTTACCAGGATGAGTGCAATCTGAAACTTTCTTTATTACATGCCAAATCAACATTTTAATATCACTATATAAAAAGGGAAGGAAAGGCAGAGGTATATTTCCATATTCTTTGGACACAACTCACAGAAATGGAAGTAATCCTGAAAATATTTTGTTTCCCTGTCAAAGCCACCTTAAAGATAACTCTGCATTATTACTTAAAGAAAACTGCCAGGGGTGAATCTATACCTACTAAAATTTAACAGACCAGTGGACACAAAACATAACAGTCTGTATTAAGGGTAGTCATCATCCACAAAGAATTAAGAAAAAAAAACAGAAAAGCTTACCTTTATGATGGTTTGCACTGGATACAACTTTCCCCCACAAGGTTACAATAAAAATTATTATTAGCAGTTTTCCTTTTGTTGCTTTCTGTAAGTATCTCTTACTCATCCTGGAAATTAAAAAAAAAATCCTAAGTATGTAAATTCATAGCTTTTCCATTATAACTGTGCTACATTTAAAGCTGTCTACTATACTTTAACCCCTTCAACTCCTGAAAACTGTATTTCTTAAATGCTGTTCACTGTATACAAATGATGATCAGAGGTTTTTCAAAGTACCTTGATATGATGCAAGAAATAAGCAAAGCTCTGCCTCAGTCAGTGTTTGTCCACTTAACCATATCCTAAATCAGTCTGGAAATATGACCATATTTCTCTCCATATAAACATAGATTTAATTTATTAACAAAATCCAAGGCATGGTCATTTGAATAATCTTTAAATAAATGATTTATTATTTTACTTTTTTCCTAACAATTGCCAAGTCAAATGTACAGTGTAACAGTTTAGATGTAATTGCTTAGATTAATTCCCACACAGAATATGGTCACTTCAAATCTATTAATGTGCTTTTTAAAAATCATCTGGCTTTATACATTCCTTACTGCAAAGTAACTTCATCCTCCTAATGTGCACAACTCCGCTACAGGCGACACAATATTGTAAGATTCCACCTTGGTGTACATTCCCACGAGTAAGAGAAAAATGAAAAAGCAGAATGAAAAATACCAAATCAACCTTTTCATGTTGAACTCATAAAACTAAGGAAAGCAAAAACTGTTATTAAAAAAATAATAGCTTCTTATAATAAAACTTCAGAACTTACTTTCTCCAGCACTTTCTACAACATTCTTTCATTGGTTCTGAAGAATAAATTTGGCTTGTAGGTATATCCATCCCCATTTTGTCGATGAGGAAATTTGGAAATTTGCCTGGGCCACATGTAACAACAGAGTAAAAATAGAAACCCAGAATGGTCTAATTGTAAAATTCTTACATTAATCACTAAGAGATAAGCAAAACTGATACGAAATTGAGACCATCTCCACTTGTTTATGAGGGACATAAAATATGTCTGTCTCCCTGTGCCTTTCCAGTTCAGATACTATACTGAACTCTATTGTGACTGACCTGCAGATTCTTGCCTGTCTTGCTTTTAAAGCAATTTCCTGGGGTCGCTTCCTGATGTAGCCTGATTCCTTTTCCTCTTGTATTTTCTAGGTTACCCATTTTTGTACATTTTTACCTCCAGAACATTCTATCTCCAAAAATGTGACTCAAAGGTAGAAAGGGTAGTTAAACATTTTCAAAGAGGAGTCCTTGACAATTTTTCATGTATGACTAAATGCAGGAAAAAATAAATTATATACTATGTATTTTAATATAGATGTATGTTAACATGTCTTAGCTTGGGGAGGTTGTAGGAATTAATTCAAATGTTTAGAAGGCAATATTGTGTAAATAAAAACATGAACTTTTAAGTCAGAATGCCGAGGTTTGAGTCCAAACTTTACTGGCTTCTAATTAAGTGGCCTTTACCCAACTTTCCTTTGTTTGGATCTCCTGCTTCAGTTTCTCCAGCAAATTTCTGGATCTCCTGCTGCAGTTTCTTCTACTGTAACATGGGATAATGTATGTGATATTCCTGGCCCACTGTCAAGCATGTACTAAGGATTCAATGGCTGTGACAGTCAAGAATACTGAGTAATTTGTATATGTTTGATCCTTGAGTGTTTGGGAGGCTGGTCCCATTCATGAGATGATTGGAGTTTCAGTAGCACCCACAGCTGTAACCTCTCTGTGTACCTTAGCCTCATGATATGTCAAAGAAAATGTAAAAGAAGATAGGTATTTGAGCTTTCAGATTAGACTGGGTTTAAAACCAGGCTTCCTACTGACTATATGACTTTGAACAAATTACTTAATAATTCAGATTATTTCACTGTCAGTAAGATGAAGATAATAATATCTACCCAACAGTGTTGTTGGTATGAAGATTAAATGAAATAGTCTGTGTAAAAGGTTTAATCTATGCATAGCAAATAATAAATGCTCAATAAATGCTAACTGTTACTATAATCATTACTCAGTCAGACTAGCATTTTCCTAAATTCATTCTGTGAGGCACCAGATCCACAGATTATTATTAAAGTATTAGTGAAAAATAAAGGGGGAAATCTATTTGTAACATTCTGAGTTCAACCAATTTAACCAGATTTTTCTTAACAAGAGGCATATTGCCAAATATGCTTTTTTAGAAACATTTTCCAGGAACCTCCTCCACAATGTAACACAGCACACTAGTGTCCTCAGGAAGCCTCTTAGAGAAATATTGAGCCATAGCAATAATCTGGTTTGGAACTTATTCTCTGTAAACCAAATGTCATTTTAAATCTTCCATTCTATTGCCTTTGTTTCCTCTCTCAGCACTCTTAGTATTAGTTTTAGCAGTATTCTCTTTCCTTCTACATTTTTTTCAACCATCCTGACTCCCCTCTGCATCTAATCCCTGCAACCTTATTGTACTGCATATCCTATAACAGAATGAACAGCAAAACTCATCTGACAGGAAGAGCTGCTTAGCATAATTCTCGATAATAACTTCTCCTTAGCACATGGCCTCTACTACAAGGGCAAGAACCTGTCATTTTTCCATACCATGTGTACCCACCCAATGGGATGACAGAACCGACAGCTGGTCAAACTGATAACTAGACATATGGAAATTGAAACACCCACAAAGTTGCCAGCCTGTCAAATTAAAGAAAGAAAGGAGAATGCAGGTCAACATTTGGAAGGCTGTAAGAAACAGCATTTTCTCCTTTTCATAATACCGTCATTCCTGTCCAGTTAATTACCATGTTCCAGCCAATACTATCACCAGAGAATCTCTTAAATGTATATTTTTATACCTATTACTACTGCAACACTGTAATTCAGACGACCAAACTTTCTCACTGGCCACAGCATCCTAACTGGACATCTGGCATCAAATTACCTTCCTATGTCTGTCTTTTTCACAACTATATTTGCAGTGTTTAATAGGTGCCTGATAAATATTGTTGACTGAATGTAATTCATTCTCTATGCTATAGCCAAATGTCTTTATGAGCATAAATCATCCTTGCTTAAAACCTTAACATGGATTTCCTTCTCAGTTCTGAACTGAAGGCCATCATTCTTAGCAGGGTATAAAAATCCTGCAGCAGAATTTTTTTTTAAAGCTGTGATACTTTCCTTACATCTCTAATCTCATTTTATGTCATTTTGTCCTATCTCTCCACACACACTCAAAGTCTATTTTTAACCCTAGATAATTTCTCCAGTGGCTTCCACTAAATCTTACCTCCATGTCACCTGAAATATGATAGCTATTCCCTCAATTCCCACCCACTCTTCAAAATGGGTAACTTCTACCCACTAGTCATGGGGCAGGTTAGAATTCCTCCTGTAGGATTTGTTCAAGACCATGTTGAGTGCCCCTCATTCTGCACATCAGCCACTTGCCATACCATATTATAATCCACCAACTTATATTCAACCATTATTCTCATATAAGATTCTTAAAGACAGAAACTGTTCCCCATACATTTGTGAATCTATAGGACTCATCCAAAGTCCAGCTCAATAGCTGGTAAATAAGTACTTATTGAATGTTGGTGGTGCCTTACAACCAAATATATTGCATACTGGTCAACATGAGGAGGAAGAAGTATGTGCCATCTCTTTAGACAACAAATATGAAGTGAAAAAAGAGTCAGGGAGCTTGCAACAAGACACAGCAAACTGAGAAGGAAAAGAAAAAAATGAAATCCAATCTTGAATGTGTTTTATTCTGATTTTTAAATAACAATCAAGTTTGAACATAGTGAAACATAATAGAGTGATCAAGGATTTTTGATAAAGGGGCAATATCAAAGAAAAACACCTAAAAGGAAAAAGCTGAATGTGCATTTCTTCTTTACAATGCATGACAGCACAGGAGGGACATTCTCTTCTTTCTCTATTTGCTAACCACCAGGTCTCAGTATAATATTTCCCACCAGAGAAATAATGAATGTGGTCCTGGACTCCAACACAGTTTAGAACTGTCACATTCATTTGTGAAAATGGTAAAATTTAAGTGAATTTTGCGACAACAATAACAGTGAAAAGAAACTGGAAACGGAAGGAAAATACACATAGAAGAGGAACCCTTGAGATCGCTCCCAAGCAGCATCAGCTTGCAAGGAGCACAAGGGAAATTGAGAAATGGTAACCTTGGCAGTGAAGGATGTTGAAGTGAAAAGTTGTCAAAGTGGAGGACTGACAATTAAATCTCCTGGACTTTCTCCCACTTTCTCCCACTGTTCTCTTCGGTTACATATTTCACTTATATATGCTGAGGTTTAGATTTTTACATTATTTGAAACGCTTCTCATCCCACTAATGTTGAAAGCACATTTAATTGCTAAAAAGCAAGAAAAAAACTGTTATGCTATAAGAAAAATCATTTCTCCATGAAAACAGAAAGTAAGTTTAACTGGTCTATAAACAAAAACCTGGAAAGAAAAAAGGGGGGGGGGGAATAAAGGAGACAGTATAAAGGAGATGTATACAAAAGATAAAATGTGGGCTTAGAATCCAACCACCTGGTGTCCCATTGAGCCTAAGACACTCTGTGGAAATAGAGATCACATAAGGGAACAGATATATTTTTAAGTCTTTTTAGGACAATTCTATACATTGATCTATATATCTAACAAACCTGGTATTAACTAGTTACAATGGTATGAACCTTAACAGACAAATCTTGAAAAGAAATCCACCCTTAGGGCAAAATGCTCAGTGGCTTAGTTATGTGCCCTTTCTCCTCATAGAAACCAGAATGATTGTTATAAAATGTAAATCAAATCATATTACCCCACTGGCCCTATCCCTTGCTTAAAATCCTGGAATTTATCTATTCATTGAAATGAGAATAAAATATGAATCTCTTACTGGAGAAAAAGCCCAACATCATCTTCCCTCTCCACCATTCTGATTTCATTTCACATCCCCGTTCCCCACATTCCCTATGCTTCAGGCACACTGGCCCTCCCGCTATCCCCTCTGCCAAGCTGATTCTAGACCTTTCACTAAACGTTCACTCTGCCATGAAGGTTCTCCCACCTGTCCTTATGTAGCAGTCTGCTTTTCATAATCACCTCCATAGAAATCACCTCCTGACCATCCTGCCCTCCGGAGTCCAGAGAGACCCACCTAAAGTTTCTCTCTTTCTCTCTCTCCAAATAGCCTGTAGTATTTCCTCTATTTGTCATAATCTAAAATTATTCTATTCACCACTTTATACATTTGTGTACGTGTCTATTTTCACCTTCTTCCCATTAAAATGTAATTTCCATGAGAGCAGAGATTCTTCTTGTAAGTCACTGCTCTAGCACATGGAATATCACCTGGTGCATGGAACATCAAGAGATGTAGAATGAAGAAATAAGTGTATTTTATAATCAGAATAAAAGAGGTGCGTTTTTTAATGGAGAAGTTTTACTTCTTTTAATTAAAAAAAAAACTTTCCTTATATTCAACAACTAGAAATGGAGATGTGAAGAACAGTGCATATTGGTAGAGTGACAGAGGAAGTGAGAAGAATCAGTGGGTGATGAGGAAATGGAAATAAAGACTTAGATACTCTTTCAAGAAACATGCAGAGAATGGAAGTAAAGATGGAGTGGTGGGTATTGAGATTTAAACAAGATAACAGAGCCAAAAGAAAGGGAGGAATTAAAGATACCAAAGTGAGAGCAGATTATGAAAGCTAATTTTCAAATGAAGTCAAAACATGGGTAACAGTTTTGTAAATGTAAAGCATTCCACAAGTATAATTTATTATTATGGCTTTTAATTTTCTTATTTTGATGGAAATTAAATGTATCCTCCAAAACTAAACCATTCTTTGTTCTTGCTAATAGATTAATACAAGAATCCTACTAAATAGGACATCTAGAGCTACACGTTTGACTACATTGTTGGTTTTATCCAAAATCATGTCTAACCTGAGACTAGCACTTTATGATAAATACTATGCCTGTGTATGCAATATCCAAGTTATTACTGAAATAGCAATTGCCTTTGAGGTGGATGGTGCTGTCAGTATTGATAGAGAGTAAATAGGTATATATGGATATTAAAGCACAAGAGACTCACATGTAAATTGTATATATAAAGGTATATAGTAACAAATTTTGGAGATAATAATGTGACTTTTAAATGTAATCATGTATGTTGTGTGTTATATCATCCAGAAACTGAGGTGATTGATTTTAATCATTTTAATTACTACTTTTTTGTTTTCACTTCACATCATATAACAAATATCATCACATGATGTTATTTTAAGCCACATTCACTAGGCACATTATGTGAGTTATTTAGATTTCCTATCTTGTAAATTATCAAAAGTTTATACAGTTGTATTTTCTTAAGCTAGTCATACGATTAGTCTAATTAGGTCACATTTTCTTGGACAACTTCAAAACACAGACTTTGGAATCTCAATAAGTCTCTAAACTTTGTTTGAACTGAAATGCTTGCTTTAAAATGCTCATTAAGTTTGATATATCAGTGTTTTGTAATGAATCCAGCTCTTGATTCTGTTCAGTAAAGTAGTCAACCCTGGAGATTTAGCCAAGAAAGCTCCATTGGTTTCTAAGGATTTCCTGGCAGCAAACACAAGCCTCATTTAAGAACCACAATCATCTGCTTCCTTCATCCAAATGTTATACTTTTATTCATTTCCCTACAACGCTGCAATTTTGGTAGGTACAAAAACTCAGGAGCACTATTGCTTAATGCATAGCAGTGTATAGCCAAATCACTGGATTTGTGAAAATACCTTTACCACCCACAGATTGAAATGATATGGAATAGAAATGTATTATCATTTAAATTATTTTTCCAGAAACACAATATTCCAAGATGCCAAGCTCTAACAGCCAAAACAGAAAACAATGCTGTAAGGCAAAGATAAAGCAATCATTTAAGATTTATGAGAGCCCTAGAAAAACACCTGAAATGATCAAGGCTAAGCTGTATCACCATGCATCTATTATTACAAGTGAATCATTTCCCCTCCTTTTCTATGTATAAAATGAGAATCTCATCTATTTTTTTACAAACAGAAATGTCATTAGAATAAACAAGAAGTCATGGGAAAGTTTGAAGTTAAAGAAAGATATGTGAAAAAATCAGAGGCGTTACTACTTTTTTAAAGGTCCATCTCTCAGAGCATGGGCTTATAAGTCAGAAAAACCAAATGTGATCCCGGACTCCTACAAATAATAGTTAAGAAAATTTGTCAGGTTTACTTAACATCGAGTCTCAATGCACACATATGGAATGTATAAATATTATTACATATTGGGGGGATTGTTGTAAAGAATGAGCACAATATAAATAAAGCTAACTGTATATCTTTCATTCTTACATGCCCTGTTGAGGCATTTTGCTCTTTTCTCAGTGGCTGTAGACAGTCTGAGGAGGGTGCATCCATCACATTTAAATTTCATGTCTCGGTCCACTTCACAGTCTTAACCCTAAACTACATTCTTTCTCTGCATTTCTGTTTTGTATTCAGTGCTCCTGTCCTTATCAGTTGCTTATTGTTTTGCATTATTAATTATCTACTCCAGGGTCCAAATTTTTCTTCCCAAAGAAAAAAGGGATGGTACAATTATATAGTGTGACCAAAAATGAGATTTCATATGAACCACTGTAACAAAATATGTAGGACATCAAAAAATAAGCCATAAAAAAATTTGAGTCTAACCAAGCTAAAATGTAAAATATATTAAAGCTACTTAATTGAAGCTACCATTGACCTTCTTCACAGAACTGGGAAAAACCACCTCAAGCTTTGTATGGAACCAAAAGAGAGCCCACACAGCCAAGACAATCCTAACCAAAAAAAAAAAAAAAAAAAGCTGGAGGCATCACACTACCTGACTTCAAACTATACTACAAGGCTACAGTAATCAAAACAGCATAGTACTGGTACCAAAACAGAGATATAGATCAATGAAACAGAACAGAGTCCTCAGAAGCAACACCAAACTTCCACAATGATCTGATCTTTGACAAACTGGATAAAAACAAGCAATGGGGAAAGATTCCCTGTTTAATAAATGGTGTTGGGAAAACTGGCTAGCCACATGCAGGAAGCTGAAACTGGACCCCTTCCTTACACCTTACACAAAAATTAACTCCAGATGGATTAAAGATTTAAACATAAGAACTAACTCCATAAAAACCCTAGAAAAAAACTTAGGCAAAACCATTCAGGACATAGGCATAGGCAAGGACTTCATAACTAAAACACCAAAAGCAATGGCAACAAAAGCCAAAATAGACAAATGGGATCTAATTAAATTTAAGAGCTTCTGCACAGCAAAAGAAACAATCATTAGAGTGAATCTGCAACCAACAGAATGGAAAAATTTTTTTACAATCTACCCATCAGACAAAGGGCTAATATCCAAAATCTACACAGAGCTAAAGCAGATTTACAAGAAAAAAACAAACTCATTCAAAAGTTGGCGAAGGAGATAAACAGACACTTTTCAAAAGAAGACATTTATGAGGCCAACAAACATGAAAAAATGCTCATCATCATTGGTTATTAGAGAAATGCAAATCAAAACCACATTGAGATACCATCTCACACCAGTTAAAATGACAATCATTAAAAATCAGGAGACAACAGATGCTGGAGAGGATATGGAGAAAAAGGAACACTTTTACACTGTTGGTGAGAGTGTAAATTAGTTCAACCACTGCATAAGACAATGTGGTGATTCCTCAAGGATCTAGAAATGGAAATTCCATTTGACCCAGCAATCCCATTACTGGGTATATACCCAAAGGATTATAAATCATTCTATTATAAAGACACATGCACATATATGTTTGCTGCAGCACTGTTTACAATAGCAAAGACCTGGAACCAACCCAAATGCCCATCAGTGATAGACTGGACAAAGAAAATGTGGCAAATATACCATGGAATACTATGCAGCCATAAAAAACGATGACTTCCTATCCTTTGTAGAGACATGGATGAATCTGGAAACCATCATTCTCAGCAAACTGACACAGGAACAGAAAACCAAACACCGCATGCTTTTACTGATAGGTGGGTGATAAACAATGAGAACACTTGGGCACAGGCAAGGGAACAACAGTCACTGGGGTAGGTAGGGGGTGGGGGGGGTGGAGGGGAGGGGAGAGCAGGGACAACAGAGGGTGGGGAGGATGGGGAGGGGTAACACTGAGAGCAATGCCTGATGTAGGCAACAGGGGGGATAGAGATAGCAAACCACCATGGCATGTATGTACCTATGCAACAATCCTGCAGGATGCAGGATGTGAACATGTTCCCCAGAGCCCAAAAATTCAGTAAAAATAAAAAATAAATAAAAGAAAATAAATATAATTTTTGCAATTTAATAGGAAATGCATGTGTCTGCCAAATCATGATGATGTTTGTAAAGGAAAGGCTAGATAATGGAGATCTAGACAACACAAAACCTTGTTTTATATTTGTCCTCTTCTTCTACGAAAACTTCAGGCAAAAGTACTAACAATTAGAAAATTTGGGGTTACCTTCTCCCACCCTCTTAACACAATGACACCTTGTCACAATATGTATTGAAACAGGTGGTAGAAGACAAGCAGCTAATTTGTAGATATGTAAACAATCCACAAAGCTTCCACTCCTGCATGATCTGGTGATGGCTATATTTCACAAATGTTAGGTAGAGCACTATTATATAAAATAACAAAGAAAACTTCCAATTATATGTATCATTTTATAGATGGCTAAATCACAAGCCTTATATTTAATTTTGTGATTATATATGGTAAAAAGAGAGAGAGCTCTGCACGTAGCTTAGGTTCTGTATATAAGATTCATAATAAAATATTTTCTTTCTTTTTAATAAGACTTTTATAATGCAAATAAGACTTTTATTAATGCAAATAAGCAATGGTAATGGAACCAGTTCTAAATATTTCTTCACTCTATTACCATTGGGACTAGTTAAGACTTTTATTCCTTTCGCTCTGGTATACCTGTTCTCTTGGGAAATGAGGCACAGAAGAAATCCACTTCACCTCAGCTTCTTCTCCTGCATGCTAGCAAAGGAGCAGAAGAATGAGTGATAACAATAAAAACAATCTTTAGGAGTTCTTTGTTAGGATGAAGTTTGTGGTCCAAGAACATTTATTCTCACTGTAGTTACACCTACAGATATGAAGGAGTCTCCGTTTTATGCATTTAACCATCCAGTATGGTCAATATGCCAGCCAACACTAGCTAGTTAACAGCACGCATTCAAGAAAGAAAAATAGCTTTACCAGCAAAGCATTACAACATGGAACCTCCCTTCAAGACAGATTGTTCTCAGAGGTAAGTGAACTGAAGAACTAAAGTTGCATATTCAAAGGCCTCTGCTCATATAACCATCCTTCTAAAGCACCAACATCAACATATTTCAACCATACCATCAAAAATTATAAAAGCAAACAAATTGTTTAAAAAAGATAGTGGCAGTTATATATCAAAAGGAATGCAATTCTATGTCCTCAAAAGAAACCAAAAAAAAAAAGAGTCCAAGAAGAGACTGTTTAATCACTAGAGTTCACACTTTTCTCTGAGAATAGTAGTTCAAGTCAAATTTTTGGACAATGATGTGCATTAGTACTAAATGCCTGAGCGGAGCAACTTCACAAAGCACAGTGAAAGAGAGGCAGTGATACTGGGACCAACATACTTTTATAACTATATTTTATTCATACTCCTTATATGTGTTTGACATTTGTACATTACTTCATATACCTTAATGAGCCATCTTTGAGGGAACGGTAGAACATTATCAGATTTTAACATAACAAAGTACCATACTCAGATTTCAGCTAACAGCTTAAGCAACTGAGAACTCAACTGATTAAGAATCAAAGCAGCAACCAATCTGTGCTACAAACCTCAGTCTACAGTAAGCCTCTATAACATACTGCTTTCTGACTTGTTCCTTTTGCAACAAGATTTCAGTTCCTTTTAGAATCTCACTTTTTCACTCTTTCCACTATCTTGGACTTCCCTGTAGGAATAAAATCAATCACATAATAGTCACTACTCTAACTTCTCTTTGCCATCAGCCACTTTGTTCCACCCCTACCATTTTCCTTGTGGATGAATTTGGTTTCCTTGGTCATGATGCAGGTATTTTCCTGCAGTATGCAATAATACGGCACAACAGCAGTCAAGTGGTTAAATGTTCAATCTTGAGAAATTTTCCCAATGGTAAGATGTATTCTCTTGTGAAATTATGCCCCAAGGTGGTAGTGGAAGCCTATTACCTGGGTCTATTTTCTAAAAATTCTCCAAAGAACACCCTGAGGAAAGCCCTACATTACGGGGATATGAAGAACTCGTCCAAACTGCAGTCATCGTCATTTCATATTTGCTGAAAACCTACTGACTTTATTTCCTCCCAGTTGATATCCTATTACTTCAATTGCTAGGGAGAAGAATTCAAGACACATCAGGTAGAATACTACACAAAACAACAGTGCCAGAGATCACTACCGTTTAGCAACAATTTAACCAGTAATCCCTACGTTAGCACTCTTCTTGCAATGTACAATAGACATAAGAGTACTTCACAAACTGTGTAGTAGTCTACAAATTAGACTTACTACCAAGTCATACTAAAATAGGTAATAGGGTAAATGAATAAACAAATTGTGATATATATATATATGTGTATATATATATACACACAGATACATACATATACATTATATATATATATATATATATATATATATATACACACGCACACACACACACACAGTGGAATATTATTCAGCCTTAAGAAGAAATTATAACATAAATGAACTTGGAACATGTTAAGTAAAATAAGGCAGACACAAAAGTACAAATACTATATAATTATACTTACACGAGAGGTACCTAGAATAGGTAAATGTATTGCAACAGAAAGTAGAATAGAGATTACCAGGAGCTGAAAGGAGGGGGAAATGGAGAGTTATTATGTAATGAATACAGAGTTTTTGTACAGGATGATTTTTAAGAGAGTTCTGGAATACATAGTGGTAATGTACAACATTGTGAATGTACTTAATGCCGATGAAATGTACAAAAAATAGCTAACATGGTAAACTTTATATTATGTCTATGCCACAACAATAAAAATGAAGAATAACAGGTAAGATGGCAAGAGTCACAATGGGAATAGCTCTGCTTATTGGCTCTACCATATAAGCTACATTTATTTTCTTCCTGGCACTAAACAGTATTTGAAACAGTATTAACCTATTTGCTTACTTGTTTATTGTTCCTCTCTCCCCCTCCTAGAATACAATCTACTATAAGAGCACAAACCTATGCCTTCTATTTCACTACTTTATTTCCAGCATTTATGATGTTGATGTTTCTTATCAGAGTAGATGCAGGATAAGTATTTGTTGAATAAAATAAATAAATGGGAGAAACACTACAGATGTCCTTTTAATTTTGAGTTTGGTTACTCTGCATGATCACACACATTTTCTTATGTCCAATAACATTTAATGACTCTACTTCTTGTAGGCAGTAGAATGCTTTAAATTGTTGTTTATATTATATATAAGTCTTGTATCTGTAAATAGAAGCTAAGCTCCTTGACAAACCATACGCTATAGCTCTATTTCCCCACAAACTAACTTACTTTTCATAGTGCCATATGGTATACTAAGAACTTTTACATCTGTGATCATCTTTGGTTCACATGATCATGAAGCTGGCAGATGGGATCATCCCTCTTGCAGAGATGAGGGAGCAGGTTCAGAGAAGGGAAGTGACTTGTTCAAAGTCAAAGTTAGTAAGCAACACAGCCAGAACTCAAAACCAGTTATCCACTGGGCACAGTGGTTCATGCTGTGGCTCAATGCTTTGGGGGGCCAAAGAATGAGGATCACTTAAAGACAGAAGCTAGAGGCTGCAGTGAAGTGTAATGGCACCACTGCACTCCAGCGTGGGTGATAGAGCAAGACCCTGTCTCAAAAAATGTTTGAAAAGTTCTTCCAGCTTCAGGCCCAAGGTTCTTTCCATTAAAAGTTTGATAATGAAGAAGCAGCAGCTTCTCTGCTCCTTCTGGAATCTCCGCCTGGTTCAGCCCGCCTGCCTCCACTCCTGCCTCCACCAGATACATCAGACTAACCCAGAGGTTCTACAAGGTGATCACCTCTGGCCTCTGGGCCCTCAGCAGCCACTCCTACACAAGTGGGCCTGGTGTCCACATCAGCTCCTTGAGCTTCTCCCGAGTGGTCAGCAGCAGCTTCCAGGGTGGCCTGGGTGGAGGATACAGTGGGGCCAGCAGTATGGAATTCATCACCTCCAACACAGTCAACCAGAGCCTGCTGAGCTCCCTTAACCTGGAGGTGAACCCCGACATCCAGGCCCTGCACACCCAGGAGAAGGAGCAGATCAAGACCCTCAACAACAAGTTTGCTTCCTTCATAGACAAGATACGGTTCCTGAAGCAGCAGAACAAGATGCTGGAGACCAAGTGGAGCATCCTGCAGCCCCAGAAGATGGCTTGGAGCAATACAGACAACACATTCTAGAGGTACATCAACAACCTTACATGGCAACTGAAGATGCTGGGCCAGGAGAAGCTGAAGCCGGAGGCGGAGCTTGGCAACATGCAGGGGTTGGTGGAGGACTTCAAGAACAAGTACGAGGATGAGATCAATAAGCGTACAGAGATGGAGAATGAATCTGTCCTTATTGAGAAGGATGTGGAAGAAGCTTACAGGAACGAGGTAGAGCTAGAGTCTCGCCTGGAAGGGCTGTCTGATGAGATCAACTCCTCAGGCAGCTGTATGAAGAGGAGATCTGGAAGCTGCAGTCCCTATCTCGGACACGTCGGTGGTGCTGTCCATGGACGACAGCCGCTCCCTAAGCATGGACAGCGTCATCGCTGAGGTCAAGGACCAGTCCGAGATCGCCAGCGCAGATGGGTTGAGGCTGAGATCATGTACCAGTTCAAATATAAGGAGCTGCAGACGCTGGCTGGGAAGCATGGGGATGATCTCAGTGCACAAAGACTGGGATCTCCGTGATGAACCGGAACATCAGCCGGCTCCAGGCTGAGATTGAGGGCCTTGAAGGCCAGATGGCATACCTGGAGGCTGCCATCACAGATGCCAAGAGGCACGGGCAGCTAGTCGTTAAAGATGCCAATGCCAAGCTGTCCCAGCTGAAGGCCGCCCTGCAACAGGCCAAGCAGGACATGGTGGAGCAACTGCGTGAGTACCAGGAGCTGATGAACGTCAAGCTGGCCCTGGACAACGAGAGCGCGACCTACAAGAAGCCGCTGCAGGGCGAGGAGAGCCAGCTGGAGTCTGGGATGCAGAACATGAGTATCCATACAAAGACCACCAGCGACTATGCAGGTGGGCTGAGCCTGGCCCAGGGAGCCTCACAGACCCTGGCCTCAGCTATCGCGTGGGCTCCAGTTCCTTCAGCCACACCAGCTCACGAGAGCCGTGGTTGTGAAGATCCAGACCCTCAATGGGAAGCCGGTATGTGAGACCTCCGACGTCCTGCCCAAGTGAACAGCTGCAGCAGCCCCTCCCACCCTACCCCTCCTGTGGCTGCCCCAGAGTCCATGAGGGAGGCTGCTGTGCAGGGGAGCACAGGGAATAGGAGACCCACCTGAGGCTCAGCCCTAGCTCTCAGCCCACCCACGGGGGAGTTTACTGCCTGCGGACCCCCCTCACCCATGCCTCCAACTACAAAACAATTCAATTGTCATTTTTTTTCCAAAATACACCCTCAGCTAGCTGTGCCACCTGTCAAAAAAAAAAAAAAAGTTTGATAATGAAAGCAATGATACTGCTTATATCATTGATATAATGATATAATGATAATGTCATATTTTCATAATGTAAAGTAGAATATGTTAGAATAATTCCTACTAAATTTTTTTCTGGGCCTATAAAAAAAAAGATGCCTTGGCCATGGGTTTAAAATGCTAAAAGAGAGAGAGAGAGAGAGAGAGAGAGAAATTATACATGGCTAGAAATAAATTTAGCTGATTATTTGTCAATAGAATGATATATAAACAGTTATGCATTGCTTAATGATCAAGATACATTCTAGGAAATGCATCATTGGGCAATTTTAATGTGTGAACCTCATAGAGTGTACTGACACAAACCTATATGGTACAACCTACTACACACCTAGGCTATATGGGATAACTTATTGCTTCTATGCCACAAAACTGTAGGCAACTGTAACACAATAATGTTTGTGTATCTGAGTATATCTAATTACATTGAAAAAGTACAATAAAAATAGCATATTAAATCTTATGGAATCACCACTGGATGTATGTACAGTTCATCATTGGCCAAAACATTATAAGCTTATGACTGTGTAGAAAAAACTGACTATAAATATGTGATGGGGCCAGTAGGAGCCAGGCAGACAAGTCAGTGAAGTGAGGGCTCGATCATCTCACTGTCCAATTCAACTCCAGGAACCTTTCAGCTTCAGCCCATTGAGGACACATGGGAAGGGGAATCTCGTACCACCCCCTCCTCCCATTTTCCTTCAGGAGCCAGAAATCCAGAATCATATCTGAAATTAACCACTTTTAAATGTTATCATTTGATCTATTTTTGAGAACATTCTGCATGCCAAATACAGTCTGGGCACCCAGGGTGTGGCTTCAGTTCTAAGCCATCTTATTTCTGAGTAGCTTTTAGAACCGACAGCACTTTTTACTCCTGGACTGTCTAAACTATGACTTGAATCAGAAAAAAACAAATAAAAGCAGGAAGAGAGCATATGAAGACAAAAAAAATCTAGGTTATTTTCCCTGTGCTTCTTATTTACCCATATTGAAAATTTTGCCTAGACTTAAAATGAGTGTCGTTATATGAAATAACTGGGCTTATAAGAGTACTATAAAGTCCTTAGATTTAAAGATGCTTAATGTACAAATGCAACTTAAACTAAGTTTGCCCTCCATGGGAGAATCCAGAGGCTAAACACAGAGTATTTATTATTGCAAGGACAGGATCTGATGTTTCCACTCTATACTTTAGCAGTGGCACATAAAGATTATAATTGAGAATGAAAGAAAGAAAAGGGCCTACTGAAAAACAGATGTCTTGAGCTAGAAGTAGCAATCACAGCATCTGCAATTTTGCGTCGGGAGAAAAACATTGGAGGGAAACAATAAAGCACAAGGTATAAAAATACCAAACAAGTCAGCTGGTTGTTTCAGTTGTTAGGGGAAAAAAAAGAGTACAAAAGGATATTTAGAAGACTTTGGTAAAATTCTGAAGCCTTAAACAGCTTATGGTTCAGATAAGCTTAGAAACGGAGGCAAAAGGAGTAAAAGAATAAAATGACTGTTCTTAGCTTTTCCCCTCGTAAAAGAATAAAATGACTGTGCTAGTTTTTAATTCAGACTCTTCCACCAAGATCAGTACCATTGCTTCTTCGTTGGTACCATGTTTCAAATGTCAAATTCTCTCCAATTTATTACATGTAAGCTTCCAGAAAGCACCTTAAAAACCACCTTACTTTATTTCCTTGCAAATACTCTATGCTATGTTTGTGTCTTCTACTTGCTATATAACACAGAAAGAATGCAGGACTGGGAGTAACAATACTTGGATTCAAGACTTGGTCACCTGTTTAGGCAGATGATTCGTGGAATCATTTAATCCCTTTGAGCCTCAGTTGATTATTTTGTACTATAAAGATAATATACTTGCCTTAACTACCTCACAAGGTTGTTGCAAGGATTAAAAGAAACAACCTATATAAAAGTGTCTCTCAAGTTTTAATCTTAATAATACATTACCTACAAAGCCAAAGGTTCATCCACCAATGAAACTACAACCTAACTGATGATTTAACAAACATTATTAAACATCTACTGTTACTTTAAGCACTGGCAATGTACCTGTGAAAATGGCAAGGTTCCTGCCTGCACACATGGAGCCCATAATCTGATTACAGTTGTAAATTCTTAATTTGGGGTTTGATGATAGCAAACAAAAAAAATTTCATCTTTCAGCCAATAAGTAGATTACCGGTTTGTGATAATGTATTGTTTTTCATTAATTTTCATAAAGAAAAGAATATAATGGCATTATCTTAATTAAATTCAAAAAGGCCCTTAGCCCGAAACCACATAGTCAAGACATTATTTACTACATATGTGTCATTAGAATAGAGTAATTATTAGGCACCACAGACACACTTGCTATCATGTAAACATAAGGAAAATGCAGCTGCTTACTCAAAGTTTTATTTGTGGAAATATGATATATGCATCCAAAATAGCAATTATTAAGTTTTTATCTTATGCAAGGCCCCACAGTGGACACTATGAGGGCTAAATCAGCAAGCCCCAGTTTACTGCTTCCTTCAAATAACTTATAATAGAAGAATAAAAGATTTGTGAGCTCATGTAAGTAAGAGAATGATGTATGAATATTGAAGAAGGGATGACAGTGGCTTAGAAAGAGATACTAAATTTAAGGCGTCAAAAGGTGCCCTCATGAAATTTTGACCAATAATGCGAAGCACCAGACCAATAGTCCAAACTGCCAGTTTGAGTCTAATTATGTATTCACCCATATTTGGTTCTATGAACTGAAGCAAATTACTTTAACGCAGCTTTTCTATCTATGAAATTAAAAAATAGAAAATTACCAATACTATGACCTTCTCAAATCCTTGAGTTGGAAAAACTCATGATAGAATGAACAGATTTTTCTGAATACCAGTTCCTCCACAGTTTTGGTAGCTGCATTAGATAACATATGTGAAGCACTCTCACTATTTCTTACGCTAAGCAGGTCCTCAGTAAATGTTGAACCTTGATCTGAAGTAGGAAATAGTTGAACTAAACCTTAACATATTGGTAAGATTTTAATATACAGAGATATGAAGAAACCAATGTCAAGCCAAAAGAGCTGGCTGAGGAAAGACACAGAATTTAGAACATGCAAAGAGTATGAACGGCAAGTAATCTCATTTGACTCTACTCTAGAGTGTATTAAGGAGAGGAATAAGAGGTAAACTTGGAACAATGGAGCTGACTCAGAGAGCAAACACATGGAAGTGTTTGCTCTTAATGTAGTAGGTACCAGCAAGGCACGGGGGGACTGCAAAGGACATCAGCTTAAACATGTAAAATCTATACAAATCCTCTTTGTCATTTGATGATAAACATCTCCAAAGAAAACCAATCAAGGAGTTCTCCGGATAAAGTATTTGCCACTAGCTCATATGACACTACTATTTCCAGTTAACATAAATAGAAAAACATTCTTTGAAGATTTGCAGTTCCAAATATTTGTAGTTGCTCTCTTTTAGTCGGACACTAGTGAATGCCTCTCTCAATATTAGATGCATTGCATTTCTCAGAATCTATCTTTAATCAAGCTATCTTAAAAACTTGAGATGCTCAATGGAAAGATTGGTATCAACAAAGTACAGAGTTTGTAACTTTTTTCAGGAAAGACTTTACCATTTCTGAATCACTATGATACTCCATATACAAAAGAAAACATGACAAAAATATGTTCTCTAGGCTACCAATATGTACTGTGTCTTAAAACTGCTATGCAATGTTTGTACTATTATGAGGAGGGTTATAATAAGAGAATAAAGAATAATTTGAGAGAGAGAAAAAAAGAAGATGAAAGATAATATCTAAGCTTAAATAAAAACAAAAGCACTTCAAATGTGGTACCCTGCCTCCTTTTATGGGTTTTTCACTCCATTCCTTAATAAAATTCAGCCACGTTTCTTAACTGAAGTATGACAATACTTGCTAAATAAACTTCTTTGTTTCTACCATAGGAAGCATCTAAATTTATAGTTTCTTATTTTTACAAACCTCTTTCAAATGGATGAGATATTTCACAGTCATAATTCAATACAGTGAATAAGATGTTCTCACCCATATTATAAAAATAGGGAAACCGAGGCTCAGAGGGGTGAAGTGACTTGCCCAGTCAGAGTATACCCATAACAGACAGCTTTAGGACCAATATGCAGGTCCTCTGATTATGAATCTCTTGTTCCTTCTAGCATATCATCCTACAGCAAAACTAGTGAGCATGCTATGCATCAGATAAAGAATAGAGAAAGAGTTCCTGGCATTCACAATAGTTGCTGTTTTGCACACAGGGAGAATGACATAATGCCAGGGTGCACGGCAGCTTTGGTCCTTTTTCATTTACCTAACATAGTCCTGCACCTTCCATACTGAGAATTGTATAAAAATAATCGAGTTCACAGAACCCTTGATACCAACTGCTGGCACCACACTGTACAAACATCAAATGTAGATGATAATACAATTAAGTTTTAATCTACTTGGGGATACTAGCCAATTTGTGGACCATCTGGGGAGCAGGTGTCCTCCACCTCAGTTCACCTTTGCTGTTTGCCTGATTCTGCTCTCTTTCTTTCTGAAGGTGTGAAGAATGAAAACTGATGACTAAATTAAAATATAACTCAGAAGGCAATGGTATGCTGGAAAACTACATAATGGTCCCCAGTGGTAAACAACTAATTTGAAGTTCTCTGCTATTGGAACTTTTAAGTGTCACTCTTTCTCTCCATTCATGCCAGTGACTTGACTGTGGGTATGATGTCATGTCTGAACAGGTTTCATTCCCACTTTCTGATTAAGGAGAATACTATGATAGATCCTCCAAGACAGACAGGAGACAAAATGATTCTCTTCTCCTTTCAGATTTTGTATTCCTGTGCACGTTAGACAGCATGTCTAAGGATTCTATCTTCACTCCATCGCAAGAACCAATCAGAAAGGAAAATAGAATATAAAACCAATGGCACACACTCAACTCTAGAAATAACCCCCATAGTTATGTCAAATAATTGGTTAACAAATGAGAGGGGCTATGCTGTGGGTAAGGCCTCCTTTTGAAAAGAAGACAGCGTTTTTTCCAAAGCCAGAACTTATCTTCTCCTCCATTAGGCTTAGACCTTCCTCCTTGCATTAGGTTCAAACCTAGCATTCAGAATAAAACATTTAAGGAGACCTGGCCCATTGCTATAGTAGTTACATGGCATTTGTCAATCTGGCTCTCATGTGTTGCCCCAGTTCTGGAAATTGAGCTTCCACCATTTTCCCAGGCCTCACTCCTTTTCTGGAACACCTATAGAAGACCTCAGTTTGTTCTTGCTATGACCCCCTTCCCCCACCACCACTCCCCCATGGAGCACTGTTTCTGAAACTTAGTCCTGCTCTTTGCTACCTCTGGACAATGTTTCTTCACACTGATTTCCTGCGTGCATCTCCACTGCCCTCCTTAGAGTACTCTGGCTATATTGCTTTTGCCTTATCCCTAAGCGCCATGCTTTGCCTACCAGAATGGATCCTCAGAACATACATTAGGCCTGATTCCAGCACTGGGCCCTTACAGTGGCAGGGTCTCATGTGGGTCCCAGTGCTCCACATCTGTGTCCACTTGCTGGAGTTAATCACCAAAGGCTTACCCTCTAACTGAAAGAGATGTCCATTAAAAAAAGGATTGGTTCTTGACCTTTGTTGTTTTATATTGTCAGCTCTTACAGGCACTTAAGGATAAAATAGTATGGTTCATTAATTTGTGGGCTACTGGCATAATTCAGCTATAATTATAACCATCTTATAATTGATAATGTAATGATAGCACTGAATAGTGGGAAACTTGAGAACCAGACTTCCTGGACTCAAATCCCAGCTTTGACATTTGCCAACCTTGGCCATTGGGCAAAACTAACAACTGCCTCAATTTATTCAACTATGAAATAAGAAAAATAATAATGCTTTCTTAAAGGGCTTTGACAAGGAAATGTATTAATATATATATAGTGCTTAGAGCAGGACCTGCTCATAATAAATGCTCAACTAGTAGATGTGTATTAACTGGAGTGGGTGGGGGGGGGCGCTGCCATATCTAAAAAATAGTAAGAGTCACAGAGAAGACCAAGTAAAGAAATAAGTCCCATACTGAAATTCACTATTAATTGTTTGAAGAATTCTCCGCCCCTCTCCAGGACAAGCTGAATTTGACCCCAATATATCAGTAACTGTTTGGAAGGGAGGTCTGGAGTACTAGGTCTACCTTGACAGCCTACTACCTACATGGAAGTTTTTTATCTGTTAAATGCAGAAAATAATGCTTCCTACTAGTAGAGTTAGCCTTATTACAAAATTAGTTAAGATAGATAAAGCACTTAGAATAATGCCTGACATACAGAAAACACAAGGGTTAGCTAATTGCTATTACGAGTGTAGCCTACACAATGGTCAGGAAGATGCAATGATGAAACCAGAATGTCCCTAAGTGATTAGAGTCTGGTGGATCCACGTGTCTGGCAAAGAGGGAAAGTCGTGAGCTCCGGTACAGGACCTTCCTCACTGAATGTAAGTTCAAATCTTAACTGTACCTTAAAAACATACCACATGGAAAAAAACACAAAACACTCAGACCAGAAGGAAGCAATCATAGCCACAGTCTCCTACAAGCAGAGAAGAATAACAAATTTCCAAAGATAACAACTCACATTTTGCAAAGCTTTTAAACAATGTACTCATTGAAAAACTCAGTGAGAAGGTGCCCTTAAAAGACACAGTAGATAAAAAGACTTTTTGAATAAAAGTTAGGGTCCCCAAGCAAGGATGCAACAGTCCAACAAATATAGGTAGGAGGCAAAAAAGGTGTGGGCACAAAGGAGGTTCAAAACAACCTAAAGGAAGAGAATTTCAGAGTGGACCAACATGTGGTAATTACCAGATTCTTAGTGAATAGGTCCCAGAAATGAATACCTGAGTTCCGCTCTAGTGTAAACATATATTAGTTTATTTCATGGTAAATTTCACAGCCTATTTCTTATTCCAAAGGTGGACTCTGTTATTTTTAACAAAAACTTTTCTAACCCTACCCCTCTCCATTGGAGGCTAAACTCCCTCTCCATTCATCTCCCATCTGCAGAGTAGATATAATGGTGGAATCTACCCAATAAAAGTAACACGATTATTGATTTAGCTAACACACATGATGCACTTAGAAGATGCACCATCTGTTGTCTCATAAGGTACCAGGTTAAAGAATGTCATCATTGTTTTTTAGGGATACCTAGACTAAGCTGACCCTATTGAGTATTGCAGTCAAGATTCTAAGAAACAAGATCAAAAGGGACAAACATGGGCAAATAACACCTCTCTTAGAATGTGTTCTGCCTTTTCCCCATGACTCGGTCTGCGCTACTGGACTTAACAGGGTTGATTTTCTCTCGATGTATCTTACGTTACAACATGGGTTACTAGGAATGAGCTGCCTGAGAACCTGGCTGGTTTCTTTGCTCTCTACCTTGCATTTAACATAGTTCCAGACACAAACCAAGGTCTCAAAAAATGAGTGACGGATGGGCGGAGAGATCCAAAATGGCTGATTAACAACAGCTCAGGATTGTAGCTCCCAGTGAAAGCACAGAGAGCGAGTGGGCGCCGCAATTTCAGACGAATTTCTGTGGCCCACAAACTGGGAGATTCCCGGCGGAGGAGCCACACGTGTC